>CAUYTI010030533.1:0-55665 GCA_963575145.1 Galago senegalensis | reverse complement strand
GGGTAGAGTGCCATGGCATCACGCTCACAGCAACCTCCAACTCCTGGGCTCAAGCGAGTCTCCTGCCTCAGCCTCCCAAGTAACTGGGACTACAGGTGCCCGCCACAACGCCTGGCCATTTTTTGGTTGCAGCCATCATTGTTGTTTGGCGGGCCCGGGCTGGGGATTCGAACCCTCCACCTTAGGTATATGTGGCTGGCGCCTTAGCCGCTTGAGCCACAGGCACCGAGCCTATGACTGTGTTCTATGTGTGTTTCTGTTTAAGACACCTTGTTCAACATACATTTTTGATTTGTTAGCATTGAACTCATCATAGCCAAATAGCGCTAGAACTCAGGCCCAAACCATGGTTCCTTAACCCAGGTATTTCTTCCATGAAGTGCATCACAACCTTCTTCTGTTAGTGACACTAATCAGTGCTTCAGCACTAGGGGGCTATTTCAAACAGCAAGAAAGGAATTTCCAGCTCGGTGCCTGTGACTCAAGTGGCTAAGGTGCCAGCTACGTACATCTAAGGTGGCAGGTTTGAATCCAGCCCAGGCCTACCAAACAACAATGATGGCTGCAACCAAAAAAAAAAAAAATAGCCAGACGTTGTGGCAGGCGCCTGTGGTCCCAGCTACCTGGGAGGCGGAGGCAGGAGACACGCTTGAGCCCAGTAGTTGGAGGTTGCTGTGAGCTGTGATGCGACAGCAAGCTACTCAGGGGGACAGCTAGAGGCTCTGTCTCAAAAAAAAAAAGATGCTACTTTTAAAGAGAACTAACTATTAATGTATCCAACATGGATGATTCTCAGAATAATTATACTGAGTGAAAGAGGTGAGATTTTAAATGAGTACATTCTGTATAATTCCATTTATACAAAATGCTAGAAAATGAAAGTAATCAACAATAACAGAAAGCAGATCAATGATTGGCTGGTTGGGGAAAAAGAGAAATGGGTTACCAAGGAACATGAGAAAAATTGGGGGAATAAGAAAGACATTCATTATCTTGATTGTGGTCATGGCTTCATGACTGCCTACTATGTTAAAACTCATCAAATTATGTGATTTGAATATATGCAATTGTATATCAATTGTCCTTCAATAAAGCTGCAACAAAAAAAAATACTAAAAAGCCTTTACATATATATGATCACAAGACCTATTTCTGTGTGTAGATATACATACATATGCAAACTATCACAAAAGTAACTGGATAGATAAACATAAAACTAGTAACATTGGTTCCTTTTGAAAAAAGGAACAATTTGGGGGGTATGTGGAGGGCATGAAAAAGGAGTGTCACTTTTATACTATGTACTTCTGTACTCTTTAAATTTTTTTAAATAAATGTTCTATCTTATTTGTATAAATAAATAAAATCCTAATAAAATTACTTGTGATTTTTAAAATGCTTAAATAAAAATCTAACAACAACAATACCCAGGTCCAAAATAAAATGACCCTATTTTTAAAAGAAGCCCTTAAGCCTGTAAGAGGCTTGGACACTGAAACCCAAAAAGAACTTCCCTTAAGAAGTTATGTTTTGGCCAGGCATGGTGGCTCACACCTGTAATCCTAGCAACTCTGAGAGGCCAAGGTGGGTGGATTGCTTGAGCTCAGGAGTTCGAGACCAGCCTGAGCTAGAGTGAGATCCCCATCTCTAAAAATAGCCAGGCATTATGACAGGCACTTACAGTCCCAGCTACTTGGGAGGCTCAGGCAAGAGAATCACTTGAGCCCAAGAGTTTGAGGTTGCTGTGGGGCAATAGAGTGAAACTCTGTCTCAAAAAAAAAGTATCTTCTGAGCAGGGAAGAAGAACCAGGAGGAGATGAGAGGAACCCTGGGTAGACTACCTTTGCATTGACTAAGGGATTCAAAGGTGCATAAATCAGGGTCAGAGTCAGATCAGGGCTATGCTCTGCCTCATTAAGTGAAGTGCCCTTCCCCTCTTGAGGGCAGTTCTCCAGGCTGTACAATGAGTATTTGTCAGGATGGCCCTTAAGGACCATAATCCTGCTGTGTCTCTTCATCCAGTCCCCTCTCCAATCACACACCCCTTCCAGATTTTGTACTTCGATAAGATCCCTGGGACATGAGCCAAGACCTCTAACTCCCCACCTGGAAAGCAACTTATCAATCATTTTTCACTCATTCAATTATTTTTAAATTTATTCATTGAGAATTGCTTGTACATTCATTTTATTGCCCATCCATTCATTTCTTCATCCCATAAACATCTGGACCCACACTGGTTGGGGCCTGACCTATGAGGATGAATCCTGTCCCTGAGACACTTTCTCCAACTTTTCCACACCAATTAAGATTTCTCTGTGTAATTGGGTCTTTGGGACATCATCCCTGAAGTGCCCCAAAGTTTCTAAGCTGGGCACATTTCCTCCCCTCCCTCTAAATTGCCTCAGGGATTTTCGCAGTCCCTTGGTGCACAGAAAGCTTTGAAAGTGCCACTGCCTTTGGGCCTGGCTGCTTCCCTGGAGGCCGTCAGGGTGCAGCCAGGTACTGCCCAGGTCAGGGAGGCCCTGCCTGCCCACAGTAAACCATTGGCCACGCTATTTCCTAATCCTACAATCCTGCTACACTGAACTCTAAGGACCGTGTATAATTCTACCAAATTCCAAAAGATCCATTTAATTCTATCAAGTGGGAAGTACTTCACTGAATTCTACAGAAGTCTAGGCATGTTTTCACGGTTTGGAGAGCTAGACCAGTGTGAAGCCCCGTGTCCTGCCCACCAAGATTCCCTGCAGAGAGGAGGCTTGTGCCCACTTCTTTACTTTGTGTCCCCCTGGCTCCAGATAGAGAACTTCCCTGGTCTCAAGTCCTCTGAAGCCTTCTTCAGGGAGCCAAGGATATGAATCCAAAGAGGCTGAAGGTAAGTGAGAAATAGGGATGGTGGGGCAGAGGAAGGAGTCAACCACTCTGAGAACTATTGTGGCCTTGGTGTCCCCCTTCTACTGACAATGCAATGCTGGACAAGCCCCCTCCTCTCTCTGAGCCTAGTTTCTCCATGTATAACAAGACAGTGTCCTAGCTGATCTATAAGACCCCTCCTCACTCTGCCAGGGTGTCATCTAGGCTGGGACCAACCCATGTTTGGCAGCCAGCTGCTCATTCCTAGTTTGCCTCAGCCATAGGAAGTCACAGCAAGACAGGGAAAAGTTGGCTGTGGCCAGGCTGAGAGCCTCAGCTAGGCCTTCAGAGCCTGAGAGAGGAGGGAAGGAGGACACATCCCGCAGTCTGGCAGGAATATTAAGTGGGAGAGGTGAGCCCTGTCCAAGAGGTGCAAACACAAGGCCATAAAAGCCCAAAGGAGGGGCTCAGGGAGGCCAGGAACCACATAAAGGCAGGCTCCCTGGCCATGGTGCCATGCCAGCTGGTTTTAGGCAGCATTCAGCCAGGAGAGAGGTGAAGGCCAAAAGGACATATGGACTCTACAGACAGAGCTTCCTGGCCCTGCTTTGGGAACCAGAGTTCCACAGCATCCAGTCACATCAGACCTCCACCCTGTTCCCCCAGGTGCCTCCTCCAGCTGAAGGAGAGAAGAAAGAGCCAGGATACTGGGCTCCTTGCACACAAGCTGGCAAGCAGATAAGACCTGAGCTGGTGCTATGACCAGCTCTCGGTTTCCTTGTCCTCCTGGCTCACTCCACTTTGCTCCCGCCCCTCAGAGCTACTCCTCCCAAGTGACTCCCCTACAGCCCCTGCTTGGCTATGGTCTCAACAAACCTCCTTCCAGGGATGCCCCCGAAGCAGCTCCCAGGCCATGGACCATGCACTGCAGGTTCTGGGTATGCGTGCGCAAGTATGTGAGGAACCCAAAAGCGTGCTGGTACCTACACACAGAGTCATGTGAATGACCACACATGTACACACATGAGCCAGCATGTGGCATACACACTCACAGGCACACGTCTATCTGTGTGTCACACAGGTGTTTGTGCATTCTCGTGTAGCTGGCATGTACATGGTGACTGTGTGTGAGTGTATGTGTATCCCAACAGGTAACCAGTGGCTACTGGTGTTTCCTGGTGAATTTGGGGATAAACTGCAGCATATGGAATCATGTAAAGAGGAGGCTGTGGCCTGACCCAGTCACTGGGGTTTCAGGGAAAGCACAATGCTATCTCTGCCCTGTCCCAGCCCTGGTGTGATACCCATCTCTGTTAGATGGGGGCACCCCTTCAGGAGCCCAGCGTCAGAGCATCCCAGCTGAGCCTTGGGGTAAATTGGCAACTCCTTCTGACCTCGTGGCAATTCTGCACAGTCAAGTTGAGGCAAGACCTTCCATCTGAAACCCCAGGACTAGATCAGAGACCTGCACAAGTGGTCCTTAACTCCTGGAAGTAGGGCCCCAGTGTGTACGGCTGAGCTCTGTAAAGGGAAGAGTATCCACAGAGACCATGCAGCCTGGAGCCCTGGTGGTAGAGGCGACCCAGGCTCCACATCAGGAAGGATTTAGTGACCCTTTGAGTGGCCTGACAGCAAATAAAAAGAAGAAAAGTATGCACAGGAGTAATGAGCTTCCTGTGACTAGAGCATGCAAACAGAACAGGGTGAGGCTAGGCAGAGTAAAGGGGATTGCTGCCTGGGAAGGGCTTTGGTTCAAGTGGCCTGAGAACACCCATCCTCACTCATTCCCCTCATGCCCAGCACAATGCCTAGCATGCAGCTGGTCCCACATCACTTCTTTTTTTGCTTGTTTTTTGAGAGAGTCTCATTTTGTCACCCCCAGTAGAGTGCTGTAGCATTATAGCTCACAGCAACCTCATAGCAACCTTAAGACTCTTGGACTCAAGCCACTCTCTTGCTTCAACCTCCCGAGTAGCTGGGGCTCCAGGCACCCGCCACAACGCCCGGCTATTTTTTTAGAGACAAGGTCTCATTCTAGCTCAGGCTAGTCTCAAACTATGAGCTCAGGTGATTCACCCACCTCAACCTCCCTGAGTGCTGGGATTACAAGTGTGAGCCCCTGAGCCTGGCCTCCCCCCCTCATTTCTTATTCTGGAGTGAATGAATGAAAGAGGAATAAAAGAAGGAACTGTTCTCATGTAAGTGAGGCTCTGAGAGGAACTGGTGCTGAGCTTGGGCCCCGGCCTTGACAATGTGTCCTCTCAGAACACTAAGGAGAGACTGACTCGTGCTCTTTAGCTAGCGAGAAGGCTGTGGGCAGGATGCAGGAGAAAGATGTCCATCCAATGGGATAAAAGAACATGTGCCATTTGCAGCTTGACAAAGCAAACATCTGCTCTGAGCATGGTGCAGGTGTCACTTTGTTGGGAGGACTAGATCAGGGCTGCCTCACCAGAGACCCACTGTGGGACCTATTTTCCCATCTGCACAATAGAAGTGCCAAAGAGTTGGCCTCTTGGCACTTTTCATGCTAACGCCCTGTGAGTCCACAAAGTCAGAGTGACCCTAAATTTGGCCTGGAGAAAATAGCCTGGGCCAAGTGCTCCATCAAATTTTAGCAAGAAAGCAGATCCTGAAGGTGCAATCCACACAAAGTAGCTGAGGAGGCAGGCCCTGTGGACTAGTGACCGTGCCCACTGATTGGCATAGAAGCCAACAGCCCCACTAATGCAAGGCACGGGGTATGCTTTGTGCACGGACACCAGGGATGGCCAGACTTCCACAGGCTGAGAGAATTCCAGACAGTGGGAATGGTGTCAGTGATGGCTCAGAGGCTTCTTTATAATCAAGAAGCCCCTCAGAGACCCTCAAGCCCAGCAGCTGTGATACCTGGGCCAGCAGAAGCAGCATTGCCCAGGCCTGCTGAGTCAGAAGCCCTGAGAATGTGACCCATAAGCTGTGTTTTGGTGCATGTTAGTCTGTGGCCCTCTATCCGGCCCATTGTTTCCCAGACTGTTCGCCTCTGCAGTTGGTTAACGGGTGTTCTATTGAAGGGGAATCCATGGTCAAATAAGTTTGGGGAGCACATACTCTATATTACTTTTGGTGAGTTACAAATTACATTCACTTATTAGAGGATCTGAGAAGTCCTGCAGTAAAGAGCTTTACTTTTTATTAATCCATTGTTGTCTCAGATTGATTTTTTAGATTCCCTACTAACATGTCCATTAACATTCTCTTAGGGATTGCTGATCTAAATCAATCCTGACTTTTTACATGGATAAACTGAGGCCCTGCAGAGGGTAAGGGTATTTATTGCCCGTGGTGACAGAGAGCGTGGCAGTGATGGAAAAGACTCTAGCAATCCGCTCCATCCCCAAAGGGGCTCTGTGAGCTGCCCACCACCCTGCACCCCCTTCTCCCTCCATCCCAGCTGTGTGTCCTTCAGAACTCTGCAACATGGAGCCAGCCAACAGGACAGCGGTGTCTGAGTTCTTTCTGAAGGGATTTTCTGGCTACCCAGCCTTGGAGCACTTGCTCTTCCCGCTGTGCTTAGCCATGTACCTAGTGACCCTGCTGGGGAACACAGCCATCGTGGCAGTGAGCGTGCTAGACATCCGCCTGCACACACCCATGTACTTCTTCCTGGGCAACCTCTCCATCCTAGACATCTGCTACACATCCACCTTTGTGCCCCTGATGCTGGTCCACCTCCTGTCATCCTGGAAGACCATCTCCTTTACTGCCTGTGCCATCCAGATGTGCCTGAGTCTATCCACGGGGTCCACAGAATGCCTGCTCCTGGCTATCATGGCCTATGATCGCTACCTGGCCATTTGCCAGCCACTCAGGTACCCCGTGCTCATGAGCCACGGGCTTTGCTTATTGTTGTCAGGAGCTGCCTGGGTCCTCTGCCTCCTCAAGTCAGTGACAGAGACAGTCATCGCCATGAGGCTGCCCTTCTGTGGCCACCACGTGGTCAGCCACTTCACCTGCGAGATCCTGGCAGTGCTAAAGCTGGCATGTGGTGACACATCAGTCAGCGAGGCCTTTCTGCTGGCAGGCGCCATCCTGCTGCTGCCTGTGCCCTTGGCGTTCATCTGCCTGTCCTACACTCTTATCCTGGCCACCATTCTGAGGGTGCCTTCGGCTGCCGGGCGCCGCAAAGCTTTCTCCACCTGCTCAGCACACCTGGCCGTGGTGCTGCTTTTCTACGGCACCGTCATCTTCATGTACATGAAACCCAAGAGCAAGGAGGCCCACATCTCTGACGAAGTCTTTACAGTCCTCTACGCTGTGGTGACACCCATGCTGAACCCCGTCATCTATAGCCTGAGGAACAAGGAGGTGAAGGAGGCCGCCAGGAAGGTGTGGGGCAGGAGATGGGCCTCCAGGTGAAAGGCAGGCTGGGGGGTTCGTGGGTGAGGCTTGCACATGCCAAGGCCTGTGAGGACAGGGAAGGCCAAGGGCTCAGGGTCTGGTACCCTCATCCCAGAGAGATAGCACCAAGTCCCCCAATCTTGTCATAGAACAGCTCCCTAATAACCCTCTGCTCCTGCCCTGCCATCCGTCACGCTGGGCCAACACCACCCCCAGCACCTTTACACCTGCCTCCAGCTATCTCAAGACTTCAGTCCTGCTCCTCCCACCAACCTGTCAGCAGCCATGGGGCTTCCAGAGGGGCTTCACTCTTCTAGTAAAACCTATCAGCGGCCCCTCCCTGTCACTCTCTCCCCTTCCCTTCCTGTGTTCTTCATTTTCAACAAGACTCTAAGAGCCAGGAGCCTCAGATTCCACTCTGTCCCAAGATCCAGGCCCTGCACAAGTTTTGTAAATAGACATATGCACTCATCAATGTAGGGGTGATAACGGCAGGGCCTGTACATGTATAACATTTGACTCCCCAAAAACATAACTACTAATAGCCAGCTGTTGACCAGAAATGTTACTGGTAACATAAACAAGTAACACATAGGTCTATGTATGATATACTGTATCCTTACGGTAATCTATAAAAAGGAAAATGTTATAAAGAAAATCATGAGGAAGAGAAAATGTAGTTACTATTCATTAAGTA
This sequence comes from Galago senegalensis, assembly GCA_963575145.1. NCBI lineage: Eukaryota > Metazoa > Chordata > Mammalia > Primates > Galagidae > Galago > Galago senegalensis. The sequence continues at coordinate 47,732 of CAUYTI010030533.1, read as the reverse complement.
GAAATGGATCCTCATAAAAGTCTTCGAATAGGCTGAGGAGGAAGAAGAGGGCTTGGTCTTGCTATCTCAGGGCTGGTGGTCCACCTGAGAGTATTTTCAAATTGTCACAAATCTCCAAAAAATTTCCATAATTTAAAAATTTCCAAATTTAAAAAATACACATATAAGTGGACCTGTGCAGTTCAAACCTGTGTCGTTCAAAAGTCAGCTGTACACATGTTATATATGTAAAATAATATTGGGAGATAGACATATAATATTTGAGGTGATATAATAGAGGTGGATGAGGGAGAATGAGGCTGTGGGTTGACACCTGATTTCTGGCTTATGGGGTAGAAAAGATGGAGGTGCCACCCACTGAGACTCTGAGGTGGAAAAGATGACAGCAGTAGAAGGGGATGGGGAAAATGATGACTTTATCCTAGACCTACTGAGTTGGGGATATCCGTGGGTACGAGCAGAGATAGAATAAGTGGTAACCATCTTCCCATTTTTTACTCAACTGTATTCTTGATAAGAATTCCAGAAGGCCAGGCTTGGTGGCTCACACCTATAATCCTAGCACCCTGGGAAGCCAAGGCAGGTGGATTGTCTGAGCTCAGGAGTTTAAGATCAGCCTGAGTAAGAGCAAGATTCTGTCTCCCCTAAAAATAGAAAAACTAGCCATACATTGTGGCGGAGCTTGTGGTCCCAGCTACTTGGGAGGCTGAGGCAAAAGGATTGCTTAAGCCCAAGTGTTTGAGATTGCTGTGAGCTAGGATACCATAGCACTCAACCCAGGGAAACAGAGTGAGACTCTGTCTCAAAAAAAAAAAAAAAAAAAAGTTCCAGAAGAAAACCATAGTGTAATATAAAATTTTGCAAATTCTGCTTCTTTATTTAAGGCTTATTTTTAGTCTCTAAACTGTGTCAAGTTATTTTTTATTGTGAAAGGGCAGGAAGGGAAGGGGAAGAGAGAGAACGGGAAAAAGAAACCTGTAAAAACTCATTTGCCTGACTAAATCCCTGACTTCTAAAGCTTCTCACACATACACCTCACATCTCACACCTTACAAAGCAATTTACTTTCTCTACCCCAGCAGTTCTCAACCCGTGGGTCGCAACTCAAAGGAACTGTATTAAACAGTTGCAGCATTAAGAAGGTTGAGAACCACTGTTCTAAGTTTAGATGAATCCAGTCCTTACAGCAATCCTGGAAGGAGACAACTCATTCACAGCCCAGACACCCAGGCCTAGTGAAGGGGAGCCGTCGGCCCAGAGCCTGCTGCATCCAAAGGGCAGAACTACAATGAGACCCAGTCTCCAGATTCTCTGTCCTGTGCCCACCTCACTCCAGCAGAGCCCTTCTGGGGCGGGGCAAGGAAGCTGGAGTCTCTGAAGCCCAGTTCCCACAGCTGCCAAACCTAAAACTTTATGTAGTTTCAGAGTTTGAACTTTAAATTGGGCAGGGACTACAAGGTCCCTGAGAGCAGGGAGCAAGAGAGATGTCTATGCAGCAGGGGAGCAGGAGGCTGGTCCTCAGGACCCATGGGCCCTGGCCCATCTCAACACAGTACATTTGCTGGAAATGAACTCAGCACTTCCAAGCCTCAGCTCAGCTCACTTGGCTCCAGCTCCTATGTTTTCTCAGGCCACTGACCAGTAGGTGAGAGGTAAGAATTCACTTAGCACATTGATTATTCTCATAAAATCTTTTAAAAATATTTTCTTGGGAAAGGAGGCATAGTATCATCTCCCACTTAGTATTTATCATGTGCTAGGCTTTGTGTTAAGAACTTTACACGCTCTATCTCACTGGATCCTCAAAATAACACCACAAGGAAATACTGTTATCTCCACATTATAGGAAAGGAAACTGACGCTAAGAAAATTGTTAGCAAAAAGCAGGGCTGAAACTCGGACACTGGTCAGCCTGACTCCAAAGCCCACCCTTAGCTCTTCTGCCAAACAGCCAAGAAGCAGAGAAGCAGAGATCCCAGATCTAAGCATTTCAGGGAAATGGTCACTGAAGCTTTCTTCCTGTTATCCCCCTTTCCTTTCTTTTAAAGTGATTTATAAAGCCTAAAATATGTATTAAATGGCTAAAGTTAGATTTATCAGTCAATGAAACTGACATGTTTATCTTGCTAAGTAACCCTGGACCTATCAAACCTCAGGTTGGAATTTGCCAGAAAGATTTGAGGAAGTATTTCAGATGTTACAGAATACGAGAGGTCACCTAAACTAATGGCTCCATTTCTCAGAAGGAAATTGACCAAGGCCACATGGCAAAACAAGAACAACAGCTGACAATCAAACCTGGATCCTCTCCCTCCCCATTCAGGGCTCATTCCAGCCTTCACTCTACCTCTCAGGAGGTGTACAAGTGAGGAGTCAAACTAGACAATTATTTTCAGAGACACTTAAATGTCCTATCATTCTGTGACTCTGGTTTCCCAGGACGTGACAGCATGTGACACTGACAGATAGGTGCTAAAGCAGCATTCTGAGTGTAGGTGTATTGGGAAATGCCATTGTGCCCAAATGCAGAGGTGCTGCTCAGCAATATTTCTGGTTCTCCCCCTTCTGAGCATGTGGTAGGATTCCATAGAGCCAGTGTGCTATGGGCTAATGTGACATATATCACTTCTGGGTCAGACCATTTAACTTCTGGTGCAAGATGCTCCAGTGTGTCCTTCCCCAGTCATAACTGGTGATGTCCCAGATGGGAGAGCTTCTATCTGCCAGGATCTCTGAGTACAGTCCCCTGAAAACCCACAATAGACATGTAGCATGAGAAAGAAATAAACCTTCATCATGTTAAGCCACTAAAATTATGAGGTTGTGTGTTACTGCAGCATAACCTCACCCATCCTGACTGATCCACCAAGGGACCAGCAGCTGCTCTGATATCCCATACTGTGCCCATGCTGCAGCTTTGGCTAGCTCTGATTTCCATGAATGTGTTATGATTAGACTCTTAAGTTTTGAGGAAACCCACCATGCTTCTGACATAGCTCTTCAGAGAGAGCAGCTGTCACTGCAGGTGGGAGACTGGCACCACCAAAGCTCTCCTAGAAATCACAATGGCTGCACCATTCTGTTAGGGTCTCCCCCTCTGGAGGCGGAGAGGGCCATCATTCTCAAGGTAAAACATTGGAATCAGGATTTTTGGCAGAAGAACAGCACCAGATCTATTCAAGGCATGGCAATCACTGATAGCTCCTGGGTGTGGCTTCCCAGTCCATAAGGAATCAGACATAGCCCTTCCATTGCAATAGCTCACAGTAGTCAAAGACATACAATAAACCAACCACAATGCAAGGCAGAATACAATCAGCCTGCTGAAATCACTGTGCGCCTCTCCTGTTGTGAGGATGGCAAGTTCCATGAGGCATCTGAGAAGACTGCACAGAGAAGGTGGTATATGAGCAGAGTCTTGAAGGGTGAGTGGAAGAGAAAGGCCACTCCAGCTGGAGGAAACTGCCCAAGAGGAAGGACAAAACTGGAGTGTGTGACCTTTGTCTGAACAATGTAGGGTGGTCTGGAGAGGCTGAGGTGGGAGCAGGTGGGAATCAGGACGACAGTCAGAGCCCCTGCACAGAAACCCCTTAAAGCCCCTGCACAGAAACCCCCTGCACAGAAACCCACTGTCCACTTGGTCTCTTTATGAGAGGCACAGGTGACAAAAAGAACTGCAGAGCTGGTGGTTTCCAGCCTTCACCGCTTATAAACACCCCCACACCTGTGTCTAGTGCCAGAATTTGAGATGAACATAGGTCTTTTTGTAACAATACACCCAGCAGGCTCGGCGCCTATGGCTCAAGCAGCTAAGGCGCCAGCCACATACACCTAAGGTGGCGGGTTCGAATCCCCAGCCCAGGCCCTCCAAACAACAATGATGGCTGCAACCAAAAAATGGCCAGGCGTTGTAGTGGGCGCCTGTAGTCCCAGCTACTTGGGAGGCTGAGGCAGGAGTTGGAGGTTGCTGTGAGGGTGATGCCATGGCATCATCGCTTGAGCCCAGGAGTTGGAGGTTGCTGTGAGGGTGATGCCATGGCATTCTACCCAGGGGGATAGCTTGAGGCTCCGTCTCAAAAAAAAAAAAAAATAAATCTAAACATTCATCATATACATGTAACATGGTTTATTGTCTATTAATAAACATTAGTGTGAATCTCTGATTTTATTAGAATAGATTTCTAGAAGTGACAAATGGTATTATATATTTTTAAAATATGTTTTTCTGGTTTTTAAAAATATGTAATAGGGAGTTTTTGTAACATCTTTATTGAAATGTAATTCACATATCATATAATTCGCCCATTTAAAGTATAACATTTAATGGTGTTTACTGTATTCACAGAGTTCTGAAGCCATCACTATAATCAACTTTAGAACATTTTTATTACCCCCAAAGGAAACACTCTACGTATCACTTCTCCTAGCTGCCCTGCACCCCTTACCACACACTCTCCCACAGCCATAAGCAGTGACTAAGTTTCTTTCAATTTCTATAGATTTGCCCATTCTGGATACTTCACATAAAGGAATCAGACAATATGTGGTCAGTTTGTTTGTTTAAACCTGTGGATCAATTTGAAGATAATTGTTATCTTTACTAAGTTAAGCCTTCCAACTCATGAACCTATTAGGTATTTATTTAGGTCTTCTTTGCTTTCTTTCATCAATACTTTGTAGTTTAGCACATATATTGGGTAGTTTTGTTACATTTAAACCTATGTATTTTTAAAAAACTGTTTAAGTGGTATTATGTTTTTAACTTCACCTTCCAGTTGTACCTTGCTCATATAGAGAAATAAATGGATTTTATTTTGTATTGACTTTGTATCTTGTGACCCGGTTTACTCACTCCTTAGTTCTAGTGTTTTGTTGTTTGTCCTTTGTTTCTACAGATGCTTAAGCATTTTCTTTGTAGACAATCATGGTCTCCATGAATATGGACAGTTTTATTTCTTCCACTCCAATCTTTATGTCTTTTCTTTCTTTTTCTTGCTTTATGGATCTGGCTAAGGCATCTTTAGATGTGGGCAGGATGTTCATGAAGAAGCTGAAATAAAAGTTGACATTTACATTGGAAAGGAAATTCCAGAAGGATTTTTTTGTTGTAGATATAGACAAGCTGATCCTAAAATGTACAGAAAGACAAAGAAACAAGAATAGCTAAAACTTTATCTAGTTCCCATTTTTATGGGGAAGACAATTAGTCTTTACCATTAAGTATTGTTAGCTATTGATTTGGTAAGTTTCCTCCCATTCCTAGTTTATTGGGTTTTTATCATGAAAATATGTTGTGTTTTGTTAAATACTTTTCTTCATCAATTGGTATGGTTATTTGAATTCTTTTCAGTTAGACTGTTCTTATGATGAATTAATTTTCCAAATAGCAAACCAACCTTGCATTACTATGATAAACCCCACTTGGTTTATTGTATTATTATTTTTGCATATCACTGAATATGATTTACAAACATTTTGTTGAGGACTTTTAAAATTTGTTCTGTACTTTTTTAAAATTCCAATATCCTTGACTGGTTTTGGTACCTCTAGTGCATGAGATGTGCCAAGTCATATTGTCGAAGTAGTAACAATGGTATCTAGCAACCAGACCTTGTATAGAGATCTTTACTCTCTGTACCCCACTCAAAAGAGGCAGCCTTCTACATTAACTAATAGTGGGTCAGAACAATATTCCCAAATATTTATCTAATCTGAAGATATTTACCAAGTTTTATGATTTTTCATTAGTGTTAGAGGTATAAATTACAATACATTTTCTTTTAATTTGGAGAAGGTATCCCATCCTATACTACTGGACCCCTGAAAGCTTTATCACTGTGGCAGGACTCTCTATCTCTTAGTTCTTATCTCCTATTCTTGAAGAACATGTTTCTTACAAAGGTATCCAGTATAATGGCTACTTGTGATGAATCAGGTTTGAATGTAATGCTGTCAACATAGTGGACCTTTATGAAATGCCTAGGCAGTTCAGGTCCCTTTCAATTATATTGTAACAGAGAGCAAAATTAACATAGTCTTCAGGAAAGACTGTGAGAGTTTACCATATAGAGAATTACCTATAATTCATAGGCCAAATGTGATTGCCATCCCTTTTTATGCAGCCCATGAGCTAAGTATTTCTTAAAAACATTTAAAATATTTGAAAAGAAGCAAAAGAATATGTTTTCTGATATGTAAAAACTATATAAAATTTAAATTTCAGTGTTCATAAAGAAAGTTTTATTGGAATTCATATATACTCATTTATTGTATAGACTTTTGCTATTGTTATGACTTTTTGCTACCAGGAACAGAATAAAGTAGTGCTACAATGACTTTGTGTGATATTCTCTTCAATTTGCACTCTTCTACAGCACACTAAAAATCACAGTGACATAGTCATAACCTAATAGCATATCAAGTGTAACATATATCATTGTCACATGACATTTTTAATGTATCCATTATGTCAAGTCAAGGAAAGAGAAAGCGAAATTTGAGTGTCTTAAGCCATAGTAAACTGGATGATTTTTTTATTGAGTTAGATGACAAAGTATTCTGTTTATTATGCAATGACACTATAACATGATAAAATAATACAATATATATCAACATTACCAAATGAAGTACTCATTACAGCTTGCTTAACTGATAGAAAAGCAATGGTTAGAAAAGGTAGAAAATTTCAAACACAATATCTCATTAAGCAGAATTTCATCATAAAAATTTTTTTTAAAAAGGAAATGAGGTTGCACCAAAGTCAGTTTCTAAGTTGCGTTTTTGGTTAGCCAAGGAAGAAAAGTAATTTACTGATAGTGAGTTTAAATTGTGTTTGGTTGCAGTAGCTGAGATATTGTATGTATCCTGAGAAAATTTAAATTTTAAGGATTATTAATCTTTCCCTAAGGAAAGTTGAGGACAGTAGGGACAACATCAATAGCCATATTTATGAGATAGGACTAAAAACAAAAAGGAAAAGGCAAATATTTCCTTGGTTCTCAAGTTCTCCCTTTGAGACAACTATAGGCAAAATGTTAAAAAAAAAAAAAAACATTCATTTAGTAGAACCTGATGTGGAATCTGCTAAGCTGTATTGTAACTCATCTGGTAAACATATACATAGAATAGAATATATTCATAATGGTAAATAGATACATAGAACAGAAAAAGACTTAGTTGGATAAATTTACAAAAGCCATAGTTATTTATTATATTAGTTATTGGTAGGTACTCTGCCAGAAAATATTTGAATCTATCATGTGTTATTGAACCATTGCTCTCGTGGACTTAACCATCATTAGTTCTGTGAATTTATGTCAAAAAGAGAAGCTGAATATCCTGATTTTCTATACCATTCAACAGTTCAATGGCTTCGAAATTATAAAGTTGTATTGTGAATTTTTGAATCCAGAGCCAAGATCAAAACTTTCTAAATGAAAAGAATTTTCCTCTACAAACATGTCAGACATAAAATGGCCTTATAAATTAGCTTTTACTGAAAATGTAATAATATTTTATTAAGAATTCAGTAGCAACTTGTGGAGAAACTTCTCTGACAAAGGCACATGGCCTACAAATGAAAAAATGCTCATCATCCTTAATCATCAGAGAAATGTAAATCAAAACTACTTTGAGATATCATCTAACTCCAGTAAGATTAGTGTATAGCACAAAATTCCAAAGCCAGAGATGTTGGCATGGATGTGGAGAAAAGGGAACACTTCTACATTGCTGGTAGGAATGAAAACTAATACGTTCCTTTTGGAAAGATGTTTGGAGATCACTTAGAGATCTAAAAATAGACCTGCCATTCGATCCTACAATTCCTCTACTAGGTTTATATCCAGAAGACCAAAAATCACATTATAACAAAGATATTTGTACCAGAATGTTTATTGCAGCCCAATTCATAATTGCTAAGTCATGGAAGAAGCCCAAGTGTCCATCGACCCATGCATGGATCAATAAATTGTGGTATATGTACACCATGGAATATTATACAGCCTTAAAGAAAGATGGAGACTTTACCTCTTACATGTTTGCATGGATAGAGCTGGAACGTATTCTACTTAGCAAAGTATCTCAAGAATGGAAGAAAAAGTATCCAATGTACTCAGTCTTAATAGCTTTCTTATGAAAGCTATAACCCAATTATAGCCCAAGAAGAAGGGGAGAGGGAAAAGAGAGGAGAGGTGAGGATGGGTGGAGGGAGAGTATTTGGTGGGGCCACATCTACAGTGCATCTTACAAGGGTACATGTGAAATTTACTAGGTGTAGAATATAAATGTCTTAACACAATAACTAAGAAAATACCATGAAGGCTATGTTGACCAGTTTGATGATAGCATTTCAGATTGTGTGTAAAACTAGCACATTGTACTCCATGATTGCATTAATGTACACAGCTATGATTTAACTTAAAAAAAAGGAAAATAATTCAATAGCAAACCACACATGTGTGTGTTGCAGTAGAGTTATTTCAATAATTGACATTGTTTGAATTACAATAGAGTCAACTTGTTTTGTATACAAACCGTATAGTCATAAAGCCAAGATAAGAACTGGGATCTCTAGTCTCATATAAATATAAAAATTTATTTTCCGAGCTGAAACTTCAGTCCAGCAATAGTTCTTTTTTTTTTTTTTCCTTTGGAGACAGAGCCTCAAGCTGTCCCCCTGGGTAGAGTGCCGTGGCATTACAGCTCACAGCAACCTCCAACTCCTGGGCTCAAGTGAGTCTCCTGCCTCCGCCTCCCAAGTAGCTGGGACCACAGGTGCCCGCCACAACACCCAGCTATTTTTTGGTTGCAGCCGTCATTGTTGTTTGGCGAGTCCGGGCTGGGGATTCAAACCCACCACCCTAGGTTTACGTGGCTGGCGCCTCAGCCAGCTGAGCCATAGGCGCCGAGCCTCCAGCAATAGTTCAATAGTTAGTTGACGCAAGTGCAACAGATAGTTCTGTTTTAAAATCCACTTAACTTTATAATTGAAGAGTTTCCACCTGTCAATTGTAAGTGATTCATGTACAATGTGATCAAGTACTAAACTGCAATGATTAAGAGTCCATTGTAATTCTATAAATGTTTTCCAGTTTATGAATATGTTCAGTTAATATTATGAGTGATATCAGCATTTGGTAGTACCTATCTTATATGTAAAAGTCATTTTTAAAGATTGAATATTTAAAGTCTCCTTACAAGGCTGGATGCGGTGGCTTATACCTGTAATCCTAGCACTCTAGGAGGCAGAGGTGGGTGGATTGCCTGAGCTCAGATGTTTGAGACCAGCCTGAGCAAAAGTGAGACCCCATCTCAAAAAAATAGCCAAGCATAGCAGGCGTCTGTAGTCCCAGCTACTCAGAAGGCTGAGGCAAGAGACTCACTTGAGCTCAAAAGTTTGAGACTGCTGTGAGCTATGATGCCATAGCACTCTACCAAGGGCAACAAAGTAAAACTCTGTCTCAACAACAACAAAAAGTCTCATTACAGATCAACTTTGACAAGTGGACCTTAACATCAGCATTTAACAGGTGAACTTTGTTACCCCCATTTAATCAAAATGTTTTCTCCACAAAATAAAGAATTCTATTAGTAGACCTGTATTTTAAAAAATTATACTAAATACTTACTAATATGTTTTGAATTTCATCAACTAAAAGTTTAGGAAGTTTGCATTTGTTTTAATATTCTCTATGTTTCCTCTCTGCTCACAAAGCTTAAAATATTTAGTATCTGGCCCTTTACAGATAAAGCTTTGACAACTCCTAGTGTGTGTGTGTATGTATAATATATATTTCATACATACATACATATATTTTGACCCATATCAATGCAAACTTCCTCTGGTTCTGCTTCCTGGGAGGTAGGTATTGAAAAGAGTACAATTTTTAGATTAATAGATACAGATAATGTACCACAGCCCATATTATATATCTGGCACAACAGCTACATTCAGGCTTACTTCTTGGCTTAAGTAAGTCCATAGTTTTCTACCATGATTAATCCAAGTTTTGTATGAATCTGACCAGTGAAATCATTAGGATGTGGTGGAAACTACCTGCCTATTTTAGTCCTGGAGAAACAGAACCAAGACAATATAGAGAAAGAGATTTATTTTAAGAAATAGATCCTAGGATTGTGGAGGCTTGGCCAGTTCAAAATCTGTTGGGGAGGCTGACAGGCTGGGGACACAGAAAAGAGTTGCAGATTTACTTCAAGGCAATCTGCTGCAGAAGGAGGAAGAGTTGATGTTGCAGATGAAATCTAAAGGCAGTTTGACGGAGAATTCCCTCTTGCTCCAGGGAAATCAGTCTTTCGTTCTTTTCAGTCCTTCTACTGACAGATGAGGCAGTTTAGTCCACAGATTTCCATGTAAATCTCATCAAAAACGGTCTCCCAGAAACATCCAGAATATCGTTTGAACTAATAATGTGGGCACGATGGCCCAGACAAGTTGACACATAAAATTAACCATTATGCATTTTATAGCCTTTAGGTTTTCAAGGGTGGGTCTGAGCTTTACATATCCCTTAGGGATATAATACTATTTTTTATTTACTATCTTGGCAGTGGGTGAGGCATTTTTAGGAACTTCATGACTTATAATTGCTTCAACTCTACATGTCAGGGAACCCAGGAGAGGGTTCTGCCAACTGTTAATATGTCCATTCTAATTTTTTATTTAAGAACATGGAAAATGTCCTCTGGATGGGTCTCCAAACACAGTGAACTTAGCGTGAGACAGGCTTAAGCTAGGACTCCTTTTATTGTCCCATCTCCCCAAGTCTCTATTACGATATTTTACCATGAAAAAATTAAGTAAAAATTTCCGAATTTAAGACATTGTTTTGAATTGATAATTAATCATCCTGAGCTCATGATTTCCTCTCTTCTTTGTATTACTAGTACTTAGCAATAGCCATTCACTTCTATAATACTTACACTTAATTTTCTTCATTCCTCTCAAATCTGCAGATACAGCACAAGCCAAGAAATTATTTTCTCCCTCTATTCCAACTTCACTTATCCAAGTGAAAGTCTTAGCAGTTGCACTGCTACAGCATGCCATAAAATGCTGGCCATTAATTGTGGGGTCTTCATCAACAGTGAGTTAGCAATCCACAGTGTTACCCTTAGAGTCTGCTTTCTGGGACCACTTCACTCACTGAAGAGGGCTCAAGAAAGAGATCCTTTTTTTTTTTTTTTTAAATGCAGGTTGATTTGAGGGTAAAAAGAATTATGTTACCATGTTTGTATTAGTTAGATATGCAATTGTGTCTCACCCCCAAGAGGTGTGCCATACACCCTAACATTGAAAAATATGAAATGCTTCACAGATTTGTGTGTCAGCCTTTCTCGGGGGCCATGCTAATCTTTTCTGTATTGTTTCTATTTTAGTATATGTGCTTCTGAAGCAAGCATGAGAAAGAGATTTTTGTGTGGTTATTTATTGAGGGCGTACTCTCAAAAGAAATGAAGAAAGGCAAGGACCAAAGCTAGGCAGAGATAAAATTTTAAAAGTCGAACCTCAGCTTGATACCATAGGGAACCCTGGAGAGTGGATGGTATACAGTATTGTCCTCTCCACCCCCCCTACCTTTTTTTCTTTTTGAGTTTCTAAGTCTCTGTTGCCTTAGGTAGAGTGTATCATGGTAACTCACAGCAACCTCAAATTCCTGGGTTCAAATAGCTGGGACTTCAGGCATGTGCCACTTTGCCTGGCTAGTTTTTTCTGTTTTTATAGAGATAGGATCTCACTCTTCCTCAGGCTGGTTTTATGCTCTTGAGCTCAAGCTCAAACAATCCACCTACCTTGGCCTCTCAGAGTGCTGGAACGAGAGGCGTGAGCCACCACGCCTGGCCAGTATTGGCCTTTTTAAGATATGGTGACTTGGCTTTTGTAACTCCATATTTGTCACTCAATTGTGGGGGCCACCCAAAGGTGTGTTGGCTTTTATATCCCTGGTATTACTGGGTAAAGAGACTTTCACTGACAGGGTTAAACTGGTAATCACCTGTTTTAATTAGATTCCTAATATTCTATGGTATGATTATCCTATGTTGTATGTTGTAATTAGATTCCCAATTAGCAGATACTTTTGATTGTTTCCAGTTTTTTCCTACTATAACCCACATGGAAATGAACATCTTTCTCTAAAATACTGAGTGTGTATATACATATATATATATATATATATATATATTTTTTTTTTTTTTTTTTTTTTTTTTTAAGACATAGTCTAACTTTGTCGCCCTTGGCAGAGCATTTTGGTGTCACAGCTCATAGCAACCGTCAGTTTTTGGGCTTGGGTGATTCTCTTGCCTCAGCCTCCTGAATAGCTGGGACCACAGGTGCCCACCACAACGCCTGGTTGTTTTTTTGTTGCAGTTTGGCCAGGGCTGGGTTTGAACCCACCACCTTGGGTCAGTTTGGCCAGGGCCGGGTTTGAACCCACCACCTGGCACCCTACTCACTGAGCCACAGGTGCCACTCGAGTGTATGTATATAAATTTTAAAGTGGGAATAAATTAATTGGTAAAATTTGAAAAAGCTCTAGACTTACTGGCTTTTGACTGTGTGATATCCATACAGTTTAAGGATGACATTTGAGTTAAGTGTTGGTTTAGAAAATGAAAATATATTAAAGTTATTGCATAAATATGGAGCTGAGAAATGGAAATTAAAATGGAACAAAAGCCAATGCTAGGAAAAATCTGACATCCAAAAAATGTTTAAATTTATGAAGGAATAAATACAGGTCTTATATTTAGCTATTTACATGAATTTTCCAATTCCTTAACAAATATGTAGTATGATGAAATTCAAGAATTGGCTGAAAAAGCAGGTTGCTCTTATTCACTTAAATTATATGAGACCAGACCTATATGCATATGATTAGGCCATAATAAATTATTAAAAATATGTATATACCCATAAATTAGCACAAGAAACTGTTCAAGGACAAGTAAGTTAAGGGGATGGATTAAAAAGAAGAAATAACACTGGGGATGTAAGTAAAGAAAAAATGGAAGAAAATAATATGTGCTTTCTTCCAAGATTATTGAAGATATATGGCAAGATATTCACATAGGAAGAGAAATGTTTAGGAAAAAAGAATAAATTAGTATAAGATAGAAATTAATAACTAAAATGTCTGATATAGTCAGCTTTTGAAAAAATGCATCTGAGCTGTAGGAATGCAATTATAAATGTATAAACAAAATAAAGCAAATTATTTTCATAAAATTCATAGCAGCAGTTGCTGCTAAAGGAATGAAGATGTATGAAATTGGAAAGATACATACATTAGCTATTAGCTACTAAGGCACTGGTAATGGAATTTTTTTTTTTAACCTAGATGGTGGATACACATGTGTTGTTTCTAATATTACATTTCAGAACACATTTTGGGGGTCTAATATATTTAGTTAAAAAATTAAAAATAGCTTTTAATACAGCAGCAGAATTTTAAATCACCAATAAGTTTAAAATAAATAGCAGTGATAAATGTAGCTCTTACTCAGTTCATATAGACCATTTTGATCTTGGTTCAACTTATAATTCCAAATTGTAAATTAATCCTATTCATTTGGTATAACAGAATCTTATTTCAGTGAATGGGAATCTAAAATTTGTTATTATTTTGAGACAAGATTTCACTCTATTGCCTTAGTAGAGTACAATGGTGTCATTATAGCTCACTGTAACCTCAAACTCCTATGTTCAAGCAATTTGACTGCCTCAGCCTCCTAAAAAATACAGGCCTGTGCCACCATGTCCAGCTAATTTTTCTGTGTGTGTGTTTCTTTTTATTTTTTTTTTTTGGGGGGGGTGGGTAGAGACTAGTTCTTGCTATGTTGTTCAGGCTGTCTTGAGTTCCTGGGCTTAAGCAATCCTCTTGCCTTGGCCTCTCAAAATGCTAGGATTATAGGCATGAGTGACTGCACCAGGCCAGAATCTAAAATTTAAACAATTTACTACACGACAGAATTTGGGATAAGGGCTCTTTGACAATTTTACATCACAAGCGTGATCAACATCCCAGTGAGGCTTCTGTAGTGTTAGAACACATTTCTGAACAAAGGAAGAAGGGTAGAAAAATATCAACAAAAGCTTTGTTATTTTCAGGAACAATCATCAAAGTAATTTTTTGGTACTGTTATTCAAAAGGGAAAACAGTTTCCCTGACCATGATTCTGTTGTTAGTCCACCATCAGCCACTTTTAAAATAATGAAACATATATTAAGTGGCAAAAAAGTGATGTGTTCTTAAGAATATAGCAAGACTATAAAACATTAAGCAGCATTAGAGTTTAAAAAAATAAACAAATCATTGTAGAGAAACTTCATTAATGATTTATAAGAGAGGATGCACATCATGTTAATTAAATTTAAAGATGATGCTAAATTAGATGGTGTTGACAAAACCAATGAGGGTAGATAAAAGGGACCTAAAGTGGTTAGAAATATGGGCAGGAAATGAAATGTGATTCAACCTGGAAAAATGTAGCTAATACATCTGGGGAAAAATAATCAGAAACACAGCCATTCAATTGGCAGGATATACAGTACTTGGAAAGCTGTAATACCAAGAGACTTTGAGATGATAGTGGTAGCAAATTATATATGATCTCATAATGCAATGTAGCAGTAAAATCAGTCAATGAGATTTTAGTCTGTATATGCAAAAGCTTCACATCACGTAACTGGAAGATAAAAGTTATTTAGATGGTACTGCTGAGATCACATACTAGTTTGGGACACATACATGCTTCAAATAAGCAAATTCAGTAATGTTCAATCTGGAAAATAAATGTATCATGGACTTCATACTTATAGAAAGATTAACAAAATATATATTGTTTGTTCATCTCTGAGTATAGCCATGACAACATTTTATAAATATTTGAAAGATGTAAACATCATAGAAATCAAGACATTTTTAAAGGTAGGATACGAGAGTTTATAGTTAAGTAATGGGATGAAATTAAGTAACGGAAATTTAAGACTGAATCCGGGAAATGTTTTCTGACAGTGAAATCTATTAGTCTCTGGAATGGAATCCCTAGAGAGGTTGGGGGAAGTCCATTGCTCTAGTCATTGGACTAGATCAAGGCTTGGACAACACATTTTTTTTTTTAAAGTAAAAACTAATTTGAGCATTGTGCACTGGTGGGGATGCACACAATGACATTGTCAGGTCTCATCCAACTGTCTTATATGGTCTCAGACTTCTCTGACATGTTATGTTCTATCATTAAACAACTGCCCATTATTTTTTTAATGAATGCTTTTTCAAAGACCAAATTCATATTTTCCAGCTCATGGAATTCAATTTCCTGGATTATTATTATTTTTCTTCCAAGTCATAGGAATGCTTGAAAAGAAAAAACTCCTTCTTTTCCCTGTTGATGAGATGTGGTCTTAAATATTCCAAACCTTTTGGGTCAAATCAGATGAGGAAGCTGAACTCTGAGGTCTCACTTACACCAGTGCATTGAAAACATATTTTTATTGCAGTTTTGCAACCACAACTATGCAATATATAAAAATTCATTTACTTCCTTTTCTGGGTTAATCCACAGAGAGATTTTTACCAGATGGTGTCCTGGTGGTACTATTTACTTTTAGCAAAGCAATATAACTGAGTCTGAAAAATATACAGTAAAGTATGTACTTCATTCCAACATTAAAACATTCTGTCAATTGTACTTCTAAATTATCTAGGCTAAAGTTTATCTGTAACTTTGTTCTGTGGCCTAACTGAGCAAAATGAATGTGGAAGGAGATTACAAATGAAATTTTAGCTCCAAATATGTAATTCTTCTTAGCAAAAGCAAAAACAAATAAACAAAAATTAACATTAAAACATGTACCAGACTGTAAGCAAGAACTAATTTTTTTCCTTATAAAAATGTTAAAAGATTTAGGACACACAATTTGCATTCTGTTACACGTAAGAAAAAAATTATGTATGTGTATATATATGTGTGTGTGTGTGTATATATATATATACATATACTCAAAACCTTACAATTTAATGTATATGTATACACACACATACATATATACATATTTTAAATGTCTTTAAGATTTAAATAGACATAAAGTGTATGTATTTTTAACGTATAGTCCTTAAACACATTTCACATTATTAGTCTCAATTATTATCTCCATAGAAAGAAATAAAATTATAAAGAGGCTCTTGTCCTAAAAGTACTTACCAGCTAGCTAGAGATAAATGTGTGAAAAACAGATGCTACATGTCATGCATGTCAGATATTTAATAAAAATATTTAGGTGAAAATGTGAAATTTGGGTAGAAGGTGACAAAGATTTGTTTCAGTGGCACAGTCGGTTGGTATCTAATAACAAATGATCTGGTGAAAATGGACTATAGAGTTGTGGTAGAATTATTAGCCAGGGTTTCCAGAGAAACATAACCAATACAGGTATCTATCTATTTGTCAGGTGACTACGGATGCTACCAAGTCCAAAATCTGTAGAGCCAGTTTCCCAGTTCAAGTCCAAAAGCTGGAAGCTGCCATAGAACCAGTAAGAGCCAGTGTCATAGTTCAAGGGCCACCAATGCAGGATAATTCTCTTACCCTGAGGAAGGTCAGCCTTTTGTCTGTTCAAGCCTTCAAATGATTAGATGAGGCACTCCACATTATCTTCTTTATCCAGTCTACCAGTTTGAATGTTAATCTCACCAAAAACACTCTCACAGAAACTGAACAATGCTTCACCAAATATCTGGGCACTTCTGGTCCAGCAAAGTTGACACATGAACCATCACACAGAGATTGAGAGGAATTTGAATTATAGAGAACAATTGTAAGTTTTTGAGTTGAGAAATAACGTAATAGAAATAACACTTGAGTACTATTCTAATGGCAGTAAATAGAACAGGTGGGAGAGGCACACTTGACTCAAGAAAAGTTGATTACTGTGTAAAGAGCTAGAAAGTAGAGAATTCAAAATTCATTTGACTCAAGAAAAGCTGATTACTGTGTAAAGAGCAGGAAAGTAGAGAATTCAAAATTCATTTCTAAGGGAGGAAAGATCCTGTCTTGGTTAGGTGTATAAAGAAAGGTTACTAATTTGAGTTTAAAGAGATACCATTCTGGGGATTTCAAGTCGTTAAGTTGAAATGGGGAAGTTAGGAAGATTATTTTGCTTTATTGAGTTTCAAAAAAAGATTTGTTTTTTCTATCCCTGACAAAGACAATTTTGAAAACCACAGTTTTATTCTACTTTACCCCTAAGTATTTTAAAAATATATTTGAGGGAAATAAATTATTAGTTCTGTTTTTGGTAGTATAGTATAATATATGAATTTTAATATAAAAATAGAATATAATTGTAGAGGTTAACAAGCCATCCAAGTAGAGGAGTGTGTTGTTATGTCAGCACAAGAGAATTGAGAGCTGCTCTTTTGTTCTTATCAGCTGAGTAAGTGGTATTGAGCCAGAAAGCAGCTCTTCCAAAATCAAAGAACTGTTGCACTTGCTTTTTGATTTGAGAATATTTACATATTTTTCTTGTTGTTATAAACAAAAATCCATAATTCAGGTAGGAAAGGAAAAAACACTGCATAAATTGGAGGTAGATCTTGACTTTAGAATGATTCTCTTCTAAACAATATGCATTAAATCTAATTACAGAAATCTAAATTTGCATATTTACTAATATAAGACAATTCTTAGCTATTATTACATGGTAGCCTGCCAGCTAGCAAAAAATTCAACTTGTAAAGTTTTTACTTCTTTGTAGTTACTCAATTAATTGTGTTGCTTCTTGCTATAACTTCCAACATATTCTTCCCCAAACCCTGCAGAAATTCCTTAGATGCCAATATTGAAGAAGTGGCAGGGGTATGACAGGGAAGGGTCTGAATCCAGTCTGCTTCAACCAAGGCAGCTCCAGATTATTTTTGCATTGTTAGTTTCCAGAGAAGATTTCTTTTGTCCATCCCTGAAAAAACAGTTTTGAAAACCACAATTTTATTTCACTGTGCCCTTAAATACATTAGGTATATTTTCTTCAAAGATTATGTCTGAAAGTAAAGTTGTATTCTAGATATTTCATAATCTATACTTCGCTCTTAGAAATAGAATGTTTTATAAATACAAAATTATGATTCCCCTTGTAAAAACAGCATTATTGATATATAATCTACATGTCGTTCAGTTTACCCATTGAAATATATATAATATAGCCTCCTATAATCCCAGTGGCTCCGAAAACTGAAGTAGGAAGATTACTTAAGGCCAGGAATTTGAGACTTAAGGCCAGGGCAACACAGCGAGACCTCACCTCTAAAAAGATTTAAAAAAAAAAAAAGAAGAAATTTAGCTGAGCTGGTATAGCAACATGCACTTATAGTCCTAGCTACTTAGGAGGCTGAAATAGGAGGGTTGTTTGAGCCCAGGAGTTTGAGGCTACAATGAGCTATGATCTCATCACTGCACCCCAGATTGGGGGACAGAATGAGACCCTGTCTCTTAAAAAATACAATTCAATGGTTTTTATTATTTGTATTATTTTTGCACAGTTTTGCAAAAACCATCACAATAATCAATTTTAGAACACTTTCATGACCCTAGGAAAAAATTCCATACTCAGTAGTAGTCACTCCCCAATCCCCTCAGCCCTCCTAATCCTAGGCAATTTCTACTTTACTTTCTGTTTGTATGTATTTGCCTATTCTGGACATTTCATATAAGTGGAATTTTATAGTTATGTGTTCTTTAATGACTGGCTTCTTTCTCTTGGCATAATGGTTTTGAGGTTCATCCATGTTGTGGCATGAATCAATATTTTATTCTTTTTTTTTTTTTACTGAGTAACATTTCACTGTGTGGATATACCAAATTTTATTTTTATGAGTCCATATTTGCACATCCAACTTATACTCAAATTTTTAGAAAAATGTTATGCACAAGTATAGAAGATTACCTATAAGCCACATAAAATTTTCATTTAACTCAGTTATAATTACTATGTATAAAGTGATGCGGTTGGCATTGTAAGGTAGATCAAAAGAAGGTAAAATTATGTCTATCTTAAGAATACTGTCTTTTTGTTTTGTTTTGTTACTTAGGCCCAGAGCAGGCTCAAACTCAATGCCCCTGGTGTGTGGGGCCAGAGCAAAGAATACTGTTTTATGATTTACTAAGTTCCTTGTCGTGGTTTCTAATATTCTTACTACAGTATTCTATGGATAAGCATCATTTTTGTTGTTCCTAAAGAATTAGGACTTGACACAGGCTATTTAACCTTTCCTAGTCTCAGTTTACTTATCCAAGAAACAGAATGATAATGGAAAAGTCTAAGTGAAATAGTATGTATAAAGTGTTTAAACAGGGGACTTAGAACATAATTATTTCTCAACAAATATCCCACAGATCAGAAAACTACTTTGTTACCTTCCAAGACCACCCTGTTTAACATACAGCCACTGGTCACATTATAGATGCTCAGCAGCCACCTGAGCATCTATCATATTGGCTGGCACAGATAGACATTTTTATTATTGCGGACAGTTCTGGTTGCTAGTGTGTTGTGCTATACATGACTATCCACCCACAAGGAAATTTTAAGGGTGTGATTTTTTTTTTTTTTTTTTTTGCTGGGGCTGGGTTTGAACCTGCCACCTCTGGCATATGGGGCGATGCCCTACTCCTTTGAGCCACAGGCGCCACCCTAAGGGCGTGAGTTTTTTTTTTTTTTTGAGACAGATTCCTACTCTGTTGTCCGGGGTAGAGTGCTATGATGTCATAGTTCACAGCAACCTCAAACTCTTGGGCTCAAGCGATTCTCTGCCTCCTAAGTAGCTGGGACTGCAGGTGCCTGCCACGATGCCCAGCTTATGTGTGTGATTTAGACAGTATGATATAAGTTCACAATGAGTTGATGCCTCTCCCTTCTGTTAATGATCAAAGCTCAGGGAGGAGATGCTCTTTGAGCTTGACCTTGAAGTATGAGTATACCCAAAGGAAGGGGGTCATTTAGTAATATCAGGTGTAATGTATACCTACTAAAAATAGAAGGCATTTAAATGAAGAAAAGGATTCATGGGAGAGAGCATAGTGAAAATAAAACTAGGGAACTAGGGGTGGCGCCTGTGGCTCAAAGGAGTAGGGCTCTGGCCCCATATGCCAGAGGTGGTGGGTTTAAACCCAGCCCAGCAAAAAAAAAAAAAAAAAAAACCTAGGGAACTAAAGAAGTATCATATCATAGAGGATTTTTCCTTATTTAAAACTTTTTGTGCCTTACTCTGTCAACATTAAAAGTCATCAGTTTTTGAGAAGGGAATTTTTGTACTGGGAAGTTTGATCTGACAAAATGGTTGGAGTAGACAAGATGGATCATAAGCTTGGCTCTCTTCTCAGTAGGCACTTTTAAATCATGTAATTACAATGTGAAAAATAGATAAAATATCATAGCTCCTAAACATAAAGGAAGAAATATTGGTAGGAAATGTTAATCAACAGTCTTATCAGATAAGGACCTTCTGCTAGCATTTAAATTACTCTATACTTGGCTCACTTGGCTCAAGTTTCCAAGTCTCAAGAAAGCCAGTTCACTCTGCCGAACGGGGGTGGCATGCCTACCCTGTGGTTTGCCATGGCAGTGCAAAAATGCCCTGACAGTCCTACCACAGCCGCACATATTGAGAGAAGGGTTATTCAGTAGGAAGATGTTTAGATCTGAAATCACAAATAGCCAAGTGAAAAATACCATTAGGAAGAAAATGTAATATAGTGTTTGAGGATGCAGGCTTTGGCATTGAATAGTCCTGGGTTCAAATTTACCATGAGTAATGAATAATTTTCTAGTTCCCTTTTATTTACTTGCCAATTTTGGAAGAACATATATACCTCAATGGGTTGTTTGAGGATTAAATGAGATTTAAACCTATCGATTCCATTTGACCTGTCTAACAACTCCGTAGAAAAACCCTGTTAACAAGGCATGCCTGTTTTGACCTGACTCCGAGTGATACTCAGTAAGGAAAGCTCTATGGCTGGGTCATTGATTGAAAATATTTAGAAACAGTGTACATTTAAATGTAGCTATTGCTTTATGAATAACTATGTTTAACCTAGTACAGTATTGAACAGTTATATTCAGGAAATACTTGTTGAGCTGAGTTATATATAACTCCCTTAACTATGACACTCATTTCTAGATTCATTAGTAGTAGAGTGTTTCTGAGTATTACATAAAACTGTGGAAAAATATGGAGTCAAATAACTCATAGACATAGGGACATGAAACAAATTTGAATCACTCTTCAGCTCCAATTTGTTCTGAGTTGATAGAAACTTGAGTTAGCAATCCCATAGATCAGACTTGTTATGTAAAATGGAAATAATTTATGAAAACCACTTAGTCTAGGTTAAAACTATAACTGTGTTATTACTAAATTTCTGCAGGTCTACTATTATAGTATTTTCTACTTTGACACTTTAGGAATAGAGAATGAGAGAGAGAAGCAGGGAGAATAGCAGAATATTGGATTTGATGTAATAATAGAAATCATGTAGTTTAGCATAGGGAGGAATAGAATGGAGAATATTGCTATAAATTAGATTTTCAGCTGGTTCATACTTGTCACACAATGTAGAAGCGTTCATTTAGGCTCTTATCAAGTTCAGGAAGATGGCAAGTTGGCTGCTTTTGCAGCCTTATCTTTTATAGTTTCTTATTCCTCAATAGTTATGAACCATTTTACATTCAAAATATAGAAGTGGCCACTGATGGAACTACTATTATTGTCAGTAGTATTCACCCTACCCTGCCAAATCAGCAATATGGTGAATGTTTTGGATGAAAAAAAAAGATGGAGAAAGCCAGTACAACTGGTTAATCGTTACTAATTATACAATAGCAAAAACTGGGCTGGAGGAGGACCATTTCCTTCAATATCACTGAAAGTTTCATAACCATTGTCCACACTTATTTGAACCAGCAAAGAAGAACTAACCCTAACTTGTGAGATGATTACTAGCATGAACCTGCTAGATTCTTTTTAGGTGGATTACCTTGAAGGAATGTATGTTTTTGAGAGTGTGTGTTTGTTTTAGAAATATTGTAGGAATACAGAAAACATAAATAAAAATCATGATGGGTAGAAAGATTGCCTTCTATAGACATGTAGATAAAACTTTAAAAGGGAAAATAAGGAACTGAGATCACTGTCTCAGGAGCACTGTGTAATAACTGTAATTTTACATACATTTGGATAATTTTTTAAAAAAATTAAATAGGAAATACTCTAAGGTTTGTTAATATTCTACACACTACCGTGTATTTGGCTTTCTTTTCTAAGTTGCGTAGTGAAGATTAATGAGTTATTGTTTATATAGCACTTTTAGGTTCCCAGTTAAAATACATTATGAAATAGTTATGCTACTGTAAAAAAGCATAACTATTGCAGTGTGTCATGAAATTGTGGCAACATGTGTGGCTATTTTCAAGACAATGCAGAGCTGTGTAATAGCAGGTTTGTCACTGCTCTAGACTTTTCAGTGATTGCTAATGAATATTTCAACTTGGACATATAGAAAACATAAATGAAATTGCATGAATTCTCCATGTAAAAAGATTTTTTAATGAAATGTTTATGTTTTCAATTGTTACTGCTTTTCAGAAACTTTAAGAATAACTCTGAAATTATTTCTTAAAATCTGAAACAACTGTTGAGATGTATACCCTTATCTTTTGTTATTCCTGACATTATTGCTGGATAATATCAGACATGCTAATAGTTTTAGCTATAGTACATATCTGGCAACTTAAAGCACACCTCAATACCATCAAAGCATCAATACTAATACTGAAACACTTAAGGCTCTAATAGACACAGAGCTTTTTTATTTCTTCATACCATCTGTTCCACCAGGAACACCTGACTCAGGAGTGCCATTATTCTACTCTAGGTCTTATTTGACCAACTTTTGCTCACATTTCAGGATAACTTACACATCATCTCTACTAGAAAGTATTCACTGACTACCCGCCACCACTCAGGGGCCTTCTGTCTATCTCCAGTATGGCTAGGAAGGTGCCCTAGCTTTGTATAGCCATAGCACCTTGCACTCCTAGTTTTCTGAATCTAACCCATTTTTTAAAGTATACTGAATAATAGATGTTGGGGTAACAAGAGCCTATATTGCATTATTTTAAATGGAAAAATACAACTTACATAATAGTTCACTAAACATATATGAAAAACGTAAGGTCTTTAAAAACTAACTTCCTTTTAACCCATAATGAACTCATTAATGGGCATGTTTGTATGCAGTTTGAAATTATAAATGTAGAGTATCAGACTTGAATTTCATTATCCTGTATTGCAAAGGAGATGTATTAAAATATAAGTAAACATGAATTAATGCATTAAGTATGAATAACTTAAAGTACTTTTGGAATGGTGGTGTAAGGACGCCTGAAAATCTGTTCCTCCACTAAAGGAACAAGAACTCTGGTAAAAATGAGAAAAATCTACATTTTGATACCTTTGGAATTTAACCAAATGGTCATAACAATCTGAGGAACACTTATTCAAGAAAAAATGTCTGAATCTTAGTAAGAGAGACAACTCTGTGATGTTTTATCTTGCTTTATCTCTATCTTTCTCTCCCACACTGCACAGTAGCCTTGCCAGCACCCTTAGCTTCCCACACTGTGAAAAGGAGCAGCCTACCAGCCACTGGAGATGGTTTCCAGAAAACCCATCCCCTGGGTTTTCTATTTGACCTGTCTGACACCTCCCTAGAAAAAACCTGTTAACAAGGCATGCCTGTTTTGACCTGACTCAGAGTGAGACTCAGTGAGGAAAGCTCTATGGCTGGGTCATTTGTTGAAAACATTTAGAAGCAGTTGTTTTTAATATCACATATGCCCAAGGCAGTGATATCAGTGGAGGCCAACAAAAGGCTGACCAAAAAATGTAAATGGAAAAAGTAGAAAATAAGGGGAAATTGAAAACCTTCAAAAACATTTTTTGGGATCTGTAAGGCCATATGCATGTGCAGGCTTTTTGCAACCCTAGGAAATAACTAAGTAGGCATTAAGTCCTCACCGCTGTTTGGACTTGATGCTAGGTGCAAGGAAAAAGTAATCACTAGTGATGAAAGCATACCACTTAGCAAAGGGTGGTAGACTTAATACCTTAAGACATTTAAGGAAATCATTTTCTAATCATTAGTCATCCACTCAGCTACCTGAGCATAGGCTCTTATTGGTCAATATAACAAAGAATACAGACTTTACAGAATTCCAGGATAGTATGCTAAACAAGCAGCAATATCAATGCACCCTGCTAAAGGGAGGCAGCATCTTGTTTCTAGAGTTGCCATATTCTATTATTCATAACGTGCATTTTTGACAAAAATTACAAGACAGAAATAGTAAAGAAGCAGGAAAATATAATGCAGAAACATAAAATAAAGAGTCCATAGAAACACTCCCTGAGGGATCCCAGATGTTGTACTTACTAGACAAGAATTTAAACTATTTTAAATATGTTCAGAGCAAAAAGCAACAGCAACAAAAGAGTCCAAGATAATAAAGGAAAGTATGAGAATAATGTCTTACCTAAGAGGCAGTATCATTAAAGAGATAGCTATTATAAACAAGAATGAAATTGAAATTCTGGAGTTGAAGAGCACAATAACTGAAATGGAAAATTCAATAGATGGTCTCAACAGCAGATCTGAGCTGGAAAAAAAATGTAATTAGTGAGTGTAAGGATAGGGCAACTGAGGCTATAGTTTCTAAGGAACAGAAAGAATAAAGAATGAAGAAAAATGAAGAGAGCGTAAGAGGCTTATGTGATACCATCACACACACTAGGAGCCTTAGAATAAGAGAGAAGAGAGAAAGGACTAAAAGAATATTGAAGAAATAATGACAGAAAATTTCTAAATTTGATGAAAACACTAATCTGTACATCCCATAACTTTTATGAACTTCAAATAGGATGAACTGGTGACTCCCATAGCTCAATGGGTAGGGCGCCAGCCACATACACCAAGGCTGATGGGTTCAAATCCAGTCCGGGCCTGCTAAAACAACAATGACAACTGCAACAAGGAAAAAAAAATAGCCAGGCATTGTGGTGGGCACCTGTAGTCCCAGCTACTTGGGAACTAAGTAGCTAAGGCAAGAGGATTGCTTGAACCCGAGAGTTTGAGGTTGCTATGAGCTGTGATGCTGTGGCACTCTACTCAGGGCAACAGCTTGAGACTGTTTCAAAAACAAGCAAACAAACAAACCTAAATAGGATGAATGCAAAGACAATTCCCACTTAGATATAGCATAGTCAAACAGTAAAAAGCCAAAGCCAAAGATAAAATATTGATGCTAAATATGAAAGCAAATAATATGTACATGGTTCCTGAATAAAATCAATAGCAAACCTTTTATCATAAACAGTAGAGACCCATGGCATTGGGATGATATATTCAAAATGTTGAAAGAAAAGGATTCTAGTTCAAAATGGCTGACTAGAGCTGTCAGACACTCCACTCTCCAGAAAGAGGAACCAAAATTAATGACTAGACAGTCTTAGTTCTTATAGGACATCTAGCAAGAATATTAATTAGCACCCAATGAAAAACCTATGGGAAACCTTTAAGGCATGGTAGAAGAAGACAGTGGTCAGCTTCACTGAGATTAGACAAGAGCTCTGTGCTGCTTTTTGGTGTTGTAGGGAAAGAGTAAGTGAGAGCTTTGGCAGTCCACATTCCTGCCACAGACTGCTATGATCTAAATGGTGGGAAAGTTCCTCTGACCACATGAACCAAGAAGAAATACATCTCCTAAGTCTGTAGCTGCCATAGACAGCAATTCATCAGATATATCTGGGCAAACTACATTGAAATCTTCTGGAAAGGATTCACCTTTCTAGGTGCTATTAAGAACATTTATGATTCATGGGAGAAGGCCAAAATATCAACAAGAACAGGAGTTTGGAAGAAGTTTATTTCACCTCTATTGGATGTCTTTGAGGTGTTCAAAGACTTCAGTGGAGAAAGTAGTAGAAATATCAAGAACTCTAGAATTGGAAGTAGAGCCTAAAGATGTGGCTAAATTTCTGCAATCGCATTATTAAACTTTAATGGATGAGAAGTTGGTTCTAATGCATGAGCAAAGAACATACAATTGACACTTGAAAAACACAGTTTTTAATTGCGCAGGTCCACTTGTGCATGAATATTTTTCAACCAAACATGGATTGAAAATTAAATAT
Organism: Galago senegalensis; assembly: GCA_963575145.1. NCBI lineage: Eukaryota > Metazoa > Chordata > Mammalia > Primates > Galagidae > Galago > Galago senegalensis. Next base: position 21,465 of record CAUYTI010030533.1, on the reverse strand, counting down.
TCAAGGGATGTGAAACTCATATATACAGAGGGCCAACTTCTCATATATGTGGGATGTATAGGGATGACTACAGGAATTGAGTATACTCAGGTGATCCCAGAACTAATCCCTTGTGTATCCCTAGGAGTGACTGTAGTTTCTTGAGATGGAATCTACTCCTGGTGAAGATGCTGTGAACATTGTTGAAATTACATTAAAGCATTTAGAATCTTATGTAAATTTAATTGATAAAGTAACAGCAGATATTGAGAGGATTGACTTCAAATTTGAAAGAAGTCCTGCTGTGGGCAAAATGTTATCAAACAGCATCACAAGCTACAGAGAAATCTTTTGTGAAAGGAGGAGTCAATTGAAACAGCATACTTCATTGTTGACTTACTTTAAGAAATTGCCACAGCCACCCTAACCTTCTTCATCCACCACCCAGGTCATCAACATTGAGGAAAGACCCTCCACCAGCAAAAAGAGTATGACTTACTCAAGTCTCAGGTGACTATTAGTGATACAACTACAAAAAAAATGGTAGTAATGCCAATTTCTTTGATGGTATACATATCAATTATCAAGTGCTTTGAAGCTCTAAAATAAAATATTTGAAAATTGTATTACTTATGCCATGCAATAAAATATTTTATTTAATAAATAAATTAAAATACCCAAAGGTTTATCAACTGATGAGTAGAAAAATAAAATGTGACATATCAACATAATGAAACACTATTTGGCCATAAGAAGGAGGCCACACATGGTGGCTCACACCTGTCATCCTGGCACCTTGGCAGGCCAAGGTAGGAGGATCACCCGAGGTCAGGAATTCAAGTTCAGCCTGGGTAACATAGCAAGAATCCCATCTCTAAAAAAAAAAATTAGCTGGATGTGGTGGCATGTGCCTGCATCCTAGCTACTTAGAAGGCTGAGGCTGAACGATCACTTGAGCCCAGGAATTCAAGGCTGCAGTGAACTATCATGATAGCCCTGGCACTCCAGCCTGAGTGAGACTCTGTCTATTAAAAAAAAAAAAAAAAAAAGCAGGGCAGCACCTGTGGCTCAAAGGAATAGGGTGCCGGCCCCATATACTGGAGGTGGCAGGTTCAAACCTGGCCCCGGCCAAAAACTGCAAAAAGAAAAAAAGCAGTGATAAGAGATTAGACAATTAAGTTCATGAACTCAACCTAGACTCATTGCTGAATATCACTGTGTCACCATGGAATTATTCTTCTTAGGAAGCTACACACCAATGACAACATGTAGCCCATCCTTCAAAGTAATTCTGGAATTCTTTCTGAAGTGTCCATCAGAGCTGTCGTCATGCATGTGGTATTTTGGTATCAGGCCTACCACCAATCCCTTTATATTCCTTTTAGTTGAGAAAGTTCTCCTTTTTTTTCCAGCATATATTTTGGGGGCATATGTGCTAATAATTATTTGAATTTTACTTCAGTCATTTAGACAGGAACTCACTATATTACCTACCTTCAAAAATATCTCTGAGTGAATAAATATGATTAAGTTTTCTTATCTTTAATTTCAGATGTAAAGACAGGCTGACATCTAACCATTCCTTTTCCCTAATTAATCTATGACTCTGCTGGTAAGCACAGATGGCTTAAAAACCTGTTTTGACACACACGGGGTTCTAAGCAGTCATTTATGGTCATTCAGAGTTGGTCCACACAATGATACCTGTTTGTCACCTCTGATTGAAAAGTAGGGTAGCAAATATAGGTAATGTTATAAAATGATTCATTGTCTTTATCTTGTTATATTTCTTTGAGAAAAAAAGTCAATAAAGGGCAATATGTGTCTATTTCAGTTATCAAAAATTAGGTCTTAAATTTTCTAAAAGGGTAAATAAACTTTTATATAATGATAATAGTTGTGGATGGTTGGATTCCTGTAATATCTCCCTTCAACCTGAAAAATCCTTTGTTTTTCCTTTCCAAAATTTAAGTCACCATTATCAGAAAACAGAAAGAATTTGTTAAATTCTATAGCTCAGGGGCTAAATGGTACTTTCCCCCTTTTGTAATAATGTTATTCTTAATGCATTCAGCTCTTTTGGATAAGACATTACTTAGTGTTAGTTATTATATTTATTTCCTTTGTATCTTTGGTAAGTGGAACAGTGGCAATCAGAATTGCTTTTTTGAATGGCTAGCAAAGGTCAGAAGTGAAGACTTCCTATTTATTTAGCTGTCATATATTTTACTGATTAAAGGAAAACTGGAAGGATTTCTTTTAGTGCAGTGCAGTGTGAAAGTTCATAAGGTTAGAAATAATTTTCATGCTGACTTAAAACTCATAGGTAATTTTTAAAAAAGATTTAATTACAGTTGTCATTTCTGTGATTTCTACTGAGAAAACAATGGGGAGAATACCCCACCGAATGTTCTCCCTCATTCCTGAATAATGATTATATTCTGGAAACAATGACCTTGTCAGGTGACACTTTAGTGGGAAGGTCAGAGAGCATCTGATTTTTCATGTGTTTGAATTCATGCATAGTAATTTTACCATTTTAAAAAATTTAACATTTTGACTAGATGAATCCTTTGACTTCAGTAATACTCTTATGCTGGCTTAGGTGAGTAATATCTGCCCTCAGTATATTGATTGAAAAACAGAAAAATCCTTTTGAGAAGCTTTGCTGTTTGAGGAAACATTAAATTTATTGGATCATGCGATTTTTCTGTGTGTGTTAAAGTATATTTTAAACATATAGAAAAAATAGAGACTAATAAGCACTAACCGTATGCCTATTATACAAGTTAATAAATTATCAGTTTGTTGTGCTTACTATAGAATTTTTAAATAATAATGCTACATCATAGATATAGTTCATATCTTACCTAATCCCATTACCTATTTTCTCAGAAGTTGTACCTTGAAATTAGTGGGTTTTATTCCTAAGAAAATTTTACATTATTATTACATCTTTATGTATCTAAAGTGATAAGGTTGTTTTATAGCAAGTTTTTGAGTTATAAATGGCATCACACTATATATGTCATTTTGTAGTTTGTTTTTTTCTCAACATTCTATTTTGGAGATTTGTTTTCATCAATACATTTTGTCTGGTATTTCATTTTAAAAATATGTCTCAGTTTATCCATTCATTCCTTCATAAACATTTGGATAGTTTCCATTTTTTCAAATATTAAAACCAATGCTATGGCTAACATTTTTAATGCTTGTCTCCTTATGCTCATATTTAAAATTTTTGCCCCATTATGTACCCAAGAATGAATGTTCTAGGTATATGTGTACATTTAATGTTACTAGATATTGTCAGATTCTTCTTCAAAGTGGTTGTGGCAATTTACCTCCTCATCTTCAGCCTTTTTTAAAACACTGTATTGAGATTAATTTATAGTCATAAATATTCACATACAGTAACATATAATACTTACATATAGTATGCCATTTAGTGGGTTTTAGTATATTTACAGAGTTCTAGAACTGTAACCTAAATCTAATTTAATTTTTTTTCAAAATATAATTTTAGAACATTTTCATTACATCGCCCTCAAAATAAACCTGTACCTCTTTGGTGTTCGCTTCCCATTATTCCCCTTTTCTTTTTCTTGTGCTCCCCAGCCCTGTGTTGCAACTGATCTACCTTCTGTCTCTATAAATTAGCCTATTCTGAACATCTATATATGGTAACATGCAATGTACATTATATGATCTTTTAAACTAGCTGCTTTCTCTTAACCGTAATATGGATGAGATTCATCCATATTGCATTATATATCATATTTCATTTTTTTCTTTTGTCAGATAATGCTTTTCATTTGTCCATTCATCATTAGATGGTTATTTGTGTTATTTTCACTTTTTTAAAATTAAATCATAGCTGTATACATTAATACTGTCATGGGGTACAGTATGCTGTTTTTATATACAAATTGAAATATTTTCATCAAACTGGTTAACATAGCCTTCATGTCATTTTCTTATTGTGTTAAGACATTTATATTCTACATTCAGATTCACATGTACCCTTATGAGATGTACCATAGGCATGATCCACCTCCTTCCACCCATCCTTTCCCCATCTCCTCTCCCTCCACCCTCCCTCCACCCATCCTTTTCCCTCCCCCCTTTTCCCCTTTCCCCATATTCTTGGGCTGTGATATCTACATCATGATCTCTTGGGTCTGGGGAGGTTCCTTTGTTCTGGTTTTTCATGTTGCCAGAATTTTTCTGTTAGTTCCACCACATGGTGTGTTTTGTTCTTATTCATTTCCTTCCTTTACTTTCCCCTCTCATTTCTTCTTTACTTTAATTTACCTTTTCTCTGTGTTTAGGTGGTGAAGTGTCCTTTTGATATAGGGATAAAAGGAAGAGAAAAGAATGAGAAGAGAGAAACAAAGAAAAAGATGAAGAAAAAATAATGGGGGGGGTGAAAGTAAAATTTTGAATAAAAGGAGAGAGGTTAAAAAGAGAGAGACAAGAGAAATAGTGGTATTTGGCAGGGTGCTTTAGGTGAGTAGGTCAGTAGTTGCTTTCTAGCCCGGCAAAAGCACAACCCCATCTCTGCCAAATGAAAAATCAGCAGTGTGTTCTAGAGGAGACCTTTCAATACCATTTTCTAAATCCCAAAGCTAGAAAGATACCCTAGACAGGGGCCGGGCCAGTGTCAAATCACCTCAGCTCAGGCCTCAGTGTGTGACCTGAGATCCCATAAATAGAATACAGAGGGAAATAGAATAAAGCAGATCAGAAAAAAGAAAAAAATACTGATAATGAAAATAGACAAATAAAATTAAAAATAGAATTATTTAAGATGTAAAGAAAAAGGGATATTATAATTGTTATTTGATAGACTTGGGGCAGCACCTGTGGCTCAAGGAGTAGGGCACCACCCCATATGCCAGAGGTGGTGGGTTCAAACCCAGCCCCAGCCAAAAACCTCAAAAAACCCACCCCCCCCAAACCCCAGAAACTTATGTGAGCAAATTGAGAAAAGTAGACAAGTCTTTATCAAAAGGTAGAAAAAAAAATAAGACAAAGACTAAAAGGAGCTGAAAAACTATAGCATAAATGGAATCCTTTCTATTGAAGAAAATAAAATGAAAAAATACAACAAAACAAAACAACAACTATGGAAGAAAATTGAGAAAAGAAGACAAACATATATGTATCAATTTTGAATATATATATAAAATCTGGAGACTAGTTTGTGTTACAGAAACGTATGAGAAGGTGTTAGAAGGTATATAATGCAATATATTTCCTGAACACAAGAAAGCACTGTGGTGTTTGGAGACACAAAACATTCACACTGCTTTTGTCATATAAGATGGAGCTGGAAGCCACTATCTAGTTGCCAAGGAGAAACTGGCCCTGTCTTCCTGATTTATTTGCCCTCAATCAGAGTTTGGTATTTTGGTAGCATTTAGTCCTCAAAGGATCTTGAAGCTTTCTCCAGATTTCATAGGAGGCATGCCATGACCTTCCAAATAGTACCCCCTGAGCACAGGGGTTGTGGGAGCCATTCAGCTCACCTCAAGTATTAAGCAAACCAGTGCAAAGAAGGAGAATGAACCTGAGTGGGAGTGGTGGGGAATGAGGAAATAAAACAGACAAGATGGGATTGGGAGGGCTTGAGCAGCTAAGGCTATAGCCAGTACCAAAATATCAAATCAGCTTTATTTTATAGTATCTCAGCAGGGTTGTTTACAAGGAAGTAGCATATACAAAGAACATGTTATTGGTCTTACAATAAGATTGGAAAACAAATAATTTTAGCATGAGCAGCTCATTCTGTTAATGGTTTCTACTGGATAACATTGTTAACATATGTTAAAGATAAGAAATAAAAGGGAAGGGTCATATCGTTTTCTGCATAGTTTCTCAAGATTAACTAGGTAAAGAAATAGATATGTGACTTATGGCAAAACATCTGTGAAGGAAAATAGTTGTTTGAAAGAGGGTGAAAAACATGTTGACTCAGCAGGAGGAAAACAGTTGGAGGTCCTTCCCTGATGGCCTTCTCTCTACACAAATATGGTTACCTGATATTAGCAGGTGCTCGAGAGCTGGCCATGCACTAGGACTCTCTGGACTGTTCCTCCTAGGAGTTCTTCCCTCAGTGGTGGTACTCAGCTAGTAGCCAAGCTGATGGGAGTTCCACCCCACCCAGTGATTCAGTCCTGGCTGCAGGATGCTGTTGAAGTTCACTTGCTTGCTTAAGCCTTTCTAAGGCAGCTCCAGTAAGCTCCCCAGTCCAAAAAGAAAAAAACTGCAGGAAAGGTCTTCCTGGTCTCTGGCCCTCTAGCTGACCACACCCAGCCACTTACCTTCTGTGCTGTTCTCCACTGCTCTTGACCATCTGGTTCTCTCCTGGTGTCCCCTGCTGCTTCATTTTGCCCCTGGAGTGATGTTCCTGGGCAAGATGCCCCAGCCAGAGTTAGCTGGAGTCTTCTATCCCCAGTCTCACCATGAGTGGCTGCAAAGGAGATATCTCTAGTTTGCCATTTGCTCCACCCTTCAAAATGCTCAGGCAGGTACATTTTGAATTTGGTGATTTTGCCAAATTGTGCTATAAACATCATAAGGTAGTTTACAGTCCCACCAGTAGTGTCCAAGAGTGACTTTTTAACCACAATTTTATTAGAAGCAGTTTTTAGTTTTTGATCTTATATGATGGCAAATGTAGCAGTGTGGGCAAGGGTAACCTACCTTGAAACCCACCACCTCTGGCAAGGTGAAATTGTAAATTATAAAAGGAGAGCAATATTCTTTTTCTCACATATCTGTTGATGAATATAGAGTGTCTAGAAGGTTTGGAAGCTGAATTAAAAGATTTTATTTTGGTGGTCATTCAAAGCTAGTAAATACATGCAAATGAGAATTGTCCTATCTTAATGGTATATGTCTTCTTGGGAGCATCAGGATAGATTTAAATGTATCTGTAGTCTCAGAAGAAAATTTTCTTAATGTCTACTATGATATTTTCTAGTCAATTCATTTTTACTTATTATTTTTCTTAACGTTTTACTGTAAAGGAAATAATTGGTTACTATAGCTAGTATATTTATTAGTGCTTGATATATTTTCTATTCTTTTCCTAATAAAATTTTTAGCGAAACATCAGTGGCCATGAAGTAAAAAATGAAATGGCTTTACAAAACTTTACTTTACTGTATAGTTTTATTTATTTTGTTATTTCAAAGTAGGCATAAAATATTTCCCTCTCAATTGGGTAGCCTTCAGATTACTTCTTTATCCACACCTTTCTTTCCTCAACAGGGAATGTGCTTCTGGATGGTTCTATAGTCATGGAGCAGTTCTTCCTCCCAGGAAGATTTTCTTGGTTTTTACTTATGTTATTATTATTTTTTGTTTTTTATTTGTTTGTTTTGTTTAATTTTGCAAAAATTTAAATATACAGCTGTCATTGTGACTTTTTTCTTCTCAAAGATTTTCACGAAATCCTGGAAACTAGTGGACTTATAAAGTGATTTCTCCTTAAACCAAAATGTATTTCAGGGTCACTTTTATCCCCAAATATGGTTATATTATGAAATTTCTCATTTTGGATTTTCTTTCTGCTTGGAGAAGACTGCTTTTAAGAAAATCATTTGCATTTCAATCACTTGGAGGGTTGGCCTAAAGAAGCAAACTTTTGTTTATAGTTAATTTTGGTGAGTTCTTTCATTAGCTGTTATCTAGACAGGCATTTCTGCTTGGTTGGCTTCTGTCTCTTCTCTTATCTGATCTTTCATCAGGCCTAGTTGACCTGAATTGGCTCAGTTCTTTGTCTTTTATTTTGTTCTGGCTCCCATGACTCCTTCTGTCAGTTTATGTTGGCAGTGGGCATTCATTTTATTCTTGGCGGAGTTCCCTGAGTTCCCCTTGGCGTTACAGGGCTTATATCTTCTAATGACAATGTTGAATATCCTTTTTTTTTTTTTAAATTTGTTTAGCTACCCTTCAGCCAACCTTCACTTCAGTCCAACATACATTTTACTTTTTACTTAGTGGCAACTGGGCCATTTTATAGCATAAATTTAGGAACTTCTTCCCCCTCCCCCTTTAGTTCTGAAGTCAACTCTAGTGTTGAAATAAATAAAATAAGTTAAAGGTATAGCTAGTCAAATATTCATATTTTGTGACAGTTTTTGCATGCCTCAAAGTTAGTATTAGATCTTGTCTTTGACAAAATAAGGTGAAGCTAGAAAATAACACTATCCTTTTCTGAAAATAATATTTCCTCTAAATATCAGACATCTGCTTTTAAACAATTAGTTCTACATTAGGATCTCTTTTAAAATAAAACTCTTATCTATCAATAATCTATCAAAATTCAACATGAGACAACTCTGGTTTTAATCCCATTCCAAGCAGTCTACTTAGTGAAATTCTGAAAAGATCCCTTAAATCAATCTGTTCTATAAAGAAATTTAGTTTTATTTGAGTTTGATTAGTAATCATATAATTTAGTGGGTAGTTGACCTTGAGTAAGCCACTTAACTCTGGGTTCCCCATTTTCTCATCCATAAAATGGGAAAAATGATCCTTATCTCAAGAGCTTTAGAAAGCCACAAATGAAACAATATATTTGAAAGTGCTTTATAAATAGAAGTGCTGTATGTATTAAGCATTATTTTAGGGGACAGAACTTTAGAGCTTTTGGTCCTTAAATATCTCCTACAAACCACTTGCAAGGTTATAATCGGAAAAGCATTTGCCTGTGTAATTTCTTTAGTTCTTTTAAACCTTTTTATGATTTTAGGTTTTATTCAGATACCAACAATCATTTATGAGGAGATTTTAAACAAGACAGTGATACAATTAATATCTAGCCTTTTGAAAAGCTACTCCGGCTGTAGTATGAGAATAGAATCCAAGGTGATGGGAGTAGTGACAGATGGAGTGAGATCATGCAGGAAGCATGTACAGAGGTCATAGAAAATGGTACTGACATTTTGAATTAGAAGGGGTATCAGCAAAGACTGATGGGAGTGTCAGCTTTGTAAAATTTCAAGATGTAATCAACCAGACGAGGAAGAAGAAGAATTAAATAAGTTTTTGGCTTGATCAATTAGGATGAATTTTGTGACTTTATTCTGTGATGGGAAGCAATATAGTTAGCCGGATTTCACTGCTTTTCACTAAGACAAAAAACACAGAGGGGTTTTAGCTGGCAGAATTTTGTTGCTTTTAATGGGGGTAGGAAACAGGAATACATTTGTGAGAGAAGTTATTGGTTCATTTTTGTGTAACTGGTAGTTGAAACATTTAAGTGGATAAATGTTTTTTTCAATCGTATATACTTTTCTGAAACTCATGAGACCACTGAACTGGTGATGGGATAGTAATTGAGGCCAAGGAAATTAATGAGGTTATTTAGGGAGAGTCCTTCCAGACTGAGGGAGAGGTTAAGAGAATATCAACATTTATGCAGTGAACAGAAAATGTCCATCCTTTGCCCATCCCAATTGAAAAATGCAGCCAAGACCATTAAAAAGGTATATGGCACTGCTTGTATCAAGGGAAGATAGAATTTCACTTAACAGGGAGAGCTCAACAGTGTTACATGTGGCAGAGACATCAAACAAGATAAGAAGGGTACAGTGTCTATCAGACTTACCAAAATGGAAAACATCAGTCATAGTAATTAGAACTGTGTTAGGGAACTGATGGTAGAAACCTGGATATCAGTGCAGTGAGAGGCAAATGGGAAGGAAGTTGAACCAAGAAGAGTGGAAGACTCTTTCAAATATTGTGGCTGTTAGTGGAGTAAGTTAGTGGAGTAAGTTCATTATTTGTTGAAAAAATGAAGACAAGTAGGAGAGAGGGCAGTTAGGAGGGAGACAGGATTATTTTACCTTTATTTTTTTCATTTTACTTGTAGATAGCAGAGTTCCGTGCATATTTAAATTATCTTTGGAAGAATGGTAGAATAAGAGAAAATAAAGCTATGAGGAAAGAAGACGGGGCCACAAGGAGACAGGCATGGGTGCATAGAGAGCATTGAGGGGAGGCATGGTCTTAGGAAGCTGACATCTGTTCTCTGGAACAGGAATAAAGGAAAAAGAATAGGAACAGTTGAAAAGAATCGAGGCAGTTTCCATTGTAGTTTCTCTGTCTTAGATGGAGGGAAGGCTATTTGTTGAACAATAAGAGAGTTTATGGGGTCTGAAGATAATGGAGAGATTTGAATTACAATTTTTGCAGAGTGAAAGAGAAAGCTAGGGAAGGAAACATCAAAAATGTTGTCCCGTTTTAATTGTGGGAATCAAAATGTTAATTCCCACAAAACAGTGTATAAGTTTCTTCTTTTCTCTACATTCTTGCCTACACTTGTTATTTCTTGGCTTTTTTGATAATAGCCATCCTACTGTGGGTGAGGTGATATTTCGTTGTGGTCATGATTTACATTTCCCAAAGGTTATGTTGAGCACCTTTTCATCTACATTTTGGCCATTCATATGTCTTCTTTGGAGAAATGTCTATGCATGTTTTGTGTCCATTTTTATACTGGATGATTATTATTGCCATTTTGTTGCTTGAATTCTTTATATATCTTGGATATCAACTTTTATCAGATGTATGACTTGCAGGTATTTTTCCCATTGCTTAGGTTGTTCTTCACTCTGTTGATTGATTCCTTTGTTGTGGGGAAGTTTTTTGGTTTAATATCATGCCACTTGTCTATTTTTTTTTGCCTTTGTTTTTAGCATCATATTCAAACAATCATTGCTGAGACAAAAGTCCAGAAGCTTTCCCCTGTGTTCTTCTAGTAATTTTGTAGGTTCAAGTCTACTATTTACTCCATGTTGAATTGATTTTAAATATAGTGTGAAATAAAGGTCCAGTTTTATCCTTTCACAGATGTCTAGATTTCCCAACATCATTTATTTGAGGTTATCCTGTCCCTATTGTGTGTTCTTGGAAACAAGTGTGAAGATTCCTCAAATAATTAAAAATAGAACTGCCTATGATCCAGCAATCTCATTTCTGGGTATATATATTTAAAAAAATGAAATCAGGATTTCAAAGAGATATCTGCATTCCCAGGTTAATTTCTGCATTATTCACAATAGCTAAGATGTGGAAACAAGCTAAATATCTATGAATGGATAAATAGATAAAGAAATGTGGGATGTATATACATCATAAGATATTATTCAGCCTTTAAACAGAAGGAAATCATATTATTTGCTACAACATAGATGAACCTGGAGGACATTATTCTAAAAGAGATAAGACAGATTCAGAAGGACAAATATTGCATGATCTCACTTAAATGTGGCACCTAAAAATGTCATCTTCATAGAAACAGAGAGTAGAATAGTGGTATCAGAGGTTGAACAGAGGGTAGAATAGTAGTGCAGAGGTTGGAGAAAGGAAGATGTAGGAAGATGTTGGTTATGGGGTACAAGCTAAATAATTTCTGGAGAGCCAATGCACAAAAATGTGAGTATAGTTAGCAACATTTTATGTTTGAAATTTGCTAAAAGGGTAAGTCTTAAGCATTCTCAACATACACACACAAATTGTAACTATGGTGATAGATATGTTAGTTTGTGCTATTTCATAATGTATATGCCTATAAAATTATCCAGTTGTATGCCTTAAATATTGACATTTACAATTATCAACTATAGCTCAGTTAGGTGTGGAATAAAAGATTGTCAGTCAACAAATAACACTTTGTCAACACTAGTGATCTAAAATATGTTGTGATCTCAATGTGGCAATTTGTGTAATTTTTGCTTTATGTGTCTCCTTGTCTGGGTGCAGGCACAGAGAAGATTAAAGGTTGGATTGATCATGTCTTGGCGTTTAGTTAACTGATTGAAGAAAAACAAAAGATGTGTTAGAGATACTGGCAAGAGAGTGAGATGAATCATGGAATCAAGGGAAGTAGAGAAGAAAGAGAAGGCCAAGGGCAAGAGAGGCCCCTTTTGAAAGGATTCAGGACTAGTGACCTCTGTCGGGTAAAAGAACAGATGCTGTGGGAACAGCTATGTGAGAAATAGTGGAGAAAAAAGATTGTGTTTTGAGAAAGGAATGTTTTAGTTTAGAAAGTTTGCAGTGGATCAAGGCACTGTGAGTGAACCCAGAACAAGAATGAGGTCCAGGATGTGGTTGTTGGAGATAAAGTGGATGTCACTGGAATTGAAGATGTTAAGAAATGAAACGATTAAAGTGATGATCCAGAAATCCTTTGTTGAAGCCAACGAGAGTGATAGCAATGCTTGGGACATAAAATAATCCTACAATCTGAATCCTTAAGGCTTATTGCATAAGAGAAAGTTGTCAGGCAGTTAAAAGATGCACAGAATGGGAGAGAGAAATAATAGTTTAATCCAAAGTGGGGAAAGTGACATGGACCCTAAATGTGTTTCAGTTGGCTCACACTGCATTTTAAAATGTAGTTAAATTGCTATCATTTAAATATGTGAGTTTTTACACACATCAACAGAAACACATGAGCACACATGCACATTCAGAATACATATCTGGTTCTGCTTACAAATTAGAATAATATGTCAATATGGAATACAAATTCTTTTAAATAAGAACTGTGTAAAGTAGGTACTCAATAAGGACTTGAATAAATCAAAGAGCAATTCAGCAATTAAGGGCTGTTTTTCTCCTTGTTCTTTCTTTGTCAATAGTAGGAATATGTATTGTAATTTAAGATGTAAGGCATTATCTAGATGAATAGATTTGAAATGAGCTATGAGATTGGTTCTGCTAAAATGTAAGTTGAATTTTAAGAATGCAATATTATTTCATGACAATAAGGAATATATTCTTGATTTTCTGAACAGATTATTATGGAGCTTAAATCAAATTGACTTGTTTCTTCTCTATCTTTGATAATATTGTTCCAAAACTGATTTTGTGCTCTTAGCTAGACTATTGATTGCTCTGTTTTTGAAAGGTCATAGACTTCTTAACTGCTTCTGTCCTTAATTCCTTATGGACAAAGAATTATAAGAAAGTTGTTTGTTTTGTTTCTTCAAGATTGGCCTTCTCCCATCAAGAACTTTACTGTAAAAATAAATGTTGTGGCTGACATGGAATTAAAAGGGTTTACTTTTATTCTTCTAACTTTTTTTTCTGCTTTCTCTCTAGATTACAAAGTTGTTTATTTTTTTCCCCTGCTTTTCTAACACCAGAAAAATCTTGTCATAACTTCCCCCAAGGGAAACATTCGTTTATTTCTAAAAATAAAAAAGTCATATTTATTGATTTAGGAAGGTACCGTGATGGCTAAAATTATGTGCCAATTTGACTAGGCAATGGCTGTCCCGATATTTCATCATTTTTCTGGGTATGTCTGTGAGGGTGTTTCTAGATAAGATTAATATTTGAATCAGGAGGCTGAGTAGAGATAACCATCTGTTATGTTCTGGAGATTCATTATCCCGCTGATCTATTTAGTGTGCCTCATTATAAATGATTGCTTCAGATAAATTACTAGGAAATTATTTTGATAAAACCATATTTTCTTTTTCTGAATCTGTCAAATATTTATGATTTTTCTAAGACTCATGCCAAACATGAAGTTTAATATTCAGTTTAAAGTGTTTCATTTCTTTTTGGTTTAGATGTCTATTACATTATAATGTCTTCCACAAAAAGTATTTTGATCTTTATGGTATGATCTTAATCTCAGTGCTTTCAATAATAAGGGCTTTGCAATATAACTTATGTATTGAAAAATAAAAGTATTTGTTTAGTGAGGAGGTATAGGTAGTCTGACAAATTAGAGATCTGTGGGTCAGTCTTGATTTATGCCTTTCTTAGACTGATGATGCTTTTACATGCTTTCAACTAGGCAGATTTTCTTTTTTTATTTTTCTTTCTTTGAACTGCTCTGCAGATTTAAAGTTGTGTGGAATTTTTCAGGTCTAGGTGACATATTAAGGGTTAATGAATGATATTTCAAAGACAGATTTAATGAGGTCCATGGTACTTTAGAGAACTCTCTATTTTGCTTTTCTGTTTGGTTTTGGTTCTGCAGAAAGACACAGCCATTTTTTAGTCGGTAAAAGAAATGGTGCAAGGATGCAGAAAATATATGCTTCCAGAATTTTAAATAAAATATTCAATGAGGATGTCTTTTCAGTTCTGCTGCTGTTTTCAGAAATCGTTTCTTATTGATACATAATAGATGTGCATATTTGGGGGTACATGTGATAATTTAATACATTCATATGATTTATAAAGTTCAAATAAGTGTAATTGGGACATCCATCACTTTAAATATTTATCTTTTCTTTATGGTAGAAACATATGAATTATTCTCTTCAGCATCTATTTGGTTTATGGCTTCCTTTTTTACTATAACTCTTTGTTTTAAAATCTCAGCTCCAATAATAGACACTGAATTGTGTATTTGATCCAAAGGTTTTACATTAGTTCATGTTTGTGTCTGAGTGTTCATGCTTTGTGATGCTAGTTACTGAGCCACTGGCGGAGACCATCTTTAACTTTGAAAATCATTAGGTGTTGTTATTCAGTTGCAAAACCAGATTTTTTTTTACCAGTTACACCTTGGAAATATATTTATGGCTGCAAAATTACAATTAATACATAGCAGTGAGGTATTTTGAAGTGATATAAAAGTAGTGTTTTTAGCAGGCTGTTCTTAGCATGTGCAGGGCTATAAGTGTTATATGTACTGGATTGTGTTTCCCAAAATTCATGTATCAAAGGCCTAACCTTCAGTGATGCTCTTTTTGGAGATAGAGCTTTTAAAGAGATGATTAAGATTGAATGAGTCCTAATAGTGAAGCCCTAATCTAACAGGACTGCTGTCCTGTAGGAAGAAACAGGGGCACCAGAGGCATGCACACACAGAGAAAAGGATATAACCAGAAAGCAGCTGTCTGAAAGCTGACGAGAGAGGTCATGGGAGAAAATCAAATTTGCAACATCCTGATCTTGAACTTATAGCTCTCAGAACTATGAGAAAATGAATTTCTGTGGGAAGGGAGTAAGATAGCTGACTAGAAGCTGCCTGCACAATGCCACTTTCGTGGAGGATAAAAAATGGTGAATAGACCCTCACTTTCGAATTGATTGTCTAAGCAAGAGTGCTAAAAATCTATAGAGAGGAGGCAAAAGTGAAATGAAGAAGATAGACATGGGACAAGCTGCTCAGCAGAACTGGAGGTCATTAGGGAAGGTGCCCACATATGGGAAAGGGAAAGGGAAGAAAAGTCCAGATTCTACAATTACTCTGGGGGCATTACAATTGGAGAGGCAGGAGGGCCTTTTAACAGGCATCCAGACTCATAAAGAGACCTGACTGAAGGGTATGTAGCTGTGTTGCTCTGGTGGGAAGGGAGAAGGAACAGGGGAGATGCAACAGAGCAGAAGTTTTAAGGCTCACAGTGAGTCTTCCCCTCCCCTGCCTGGTCAATCTTTTGGAGTAGGAACCAAGCACATCATCCAGGGACCCATCCATATTGTCACTGAACAACAGAGGATAACAGGTGTATCATATCTGTTATCTGTTCTGCGTTGAGAGAAGTGGCCCCAGCTGAGAAAGCACCAGCCTAAAAACTCCAGCAACATGAGAAATGGGCTGCCTCTCCACCCTCAAAGTCTCACAGTGGTTCTCTAGTGAATGAACTCTAGCCAAAAGGAAATGGTTGAAATGAAAGATATGGAACTCATATTATGGGTGAGAGGTAAGATGAAGGGAATCATGGAGATTGTAATAAACCATCTCAAAGAAACCAAGTAATGATTCAGGACATAAATGAAAAATTCACTACAAACCTAGGTAACATTAAAAGAGAGAAAACAGACCTTAAAAAATGAGTCACTGGGGAATTACAAAATACATCAGAAAGTTTTATCAACAGATTAGGCTAAGCAGAAGAAAGAATTTCAGAGCTAGAAAACAAGGATTTTGAAGTAACTCAGTCAGTAAATTATGCAGAAAAAGAACAAAGAAGAACAATCACTAAAAGAAATATGTGATTATGCAAAGTAAACTAGTATAAGAATTGTAGGTATCCCTGAGGGAGAAGAAGAAAAAGCAATAAGCTTAGACACCCTATTTTAGAGAATGATAGAGGAATACTTTCTTGATATTGCTCGAGGTTTAGACATGCAAATATAAAATGGTCATCAAACACCTGGAAGACTCATAGAAAATAAGACATTGCCACGAAATGTACTCATCAACCTGACCAAAGTCAAAGTGGAGGAGAAAGCAACAACTTGCAAAGGAAAGAATTTTATATAGTCTAAAATTAAGTTTCAAAAATGAAGAAGAAATAGTCTTTCTGAGACAAGCAAACACTAAGGGAATTTTTCACCAGTGGAATTTTCCCTACAGGAAATGCCTAATAGTGCTCTCTATATGAAAAAACAAACAAACAAACAAACAAACAATACCCACCAATGTAAAAATGCCCCCAAATTAAAGCTTGTAACCTTATGAAACCATAATATAGGGAGAGAACAAAGCAACTAGGTATCATTCAACATGATGAACAGAATAGTATATCACATATGATTAGTAACATTGAAGGTAAAAGGTGGTAATGCCCCTTTTAAAGGATGCAGAAGCATTGAATAAATGAAAAAAACACATCCCAAATTTCTTCTATCTCACAAGGATACTCACAGGCTCAAGGTAAAGGGATAGAAATAAAATTCCACACAATGGTAACCAAAAGTGAGCAGAAGTGGCTATTAGATAAAATAGACTTTAGCAATGGTTAAAAAAAAGATAAAGATGTTCATTGTAGAACAATAAAGAGAGCAATTCAGCAGGAAGATATAAAAATCCTAAATATTTAAGCACTTAACACAGGAGCTCCCAAATTCATAAATAGAATACTGTTACATCTAAGCAGAGAAATGGATAACACCACCATAATTGCTGAAGACTTCAACACCCCACTGGTAGAACTGGATAGATCATTGAGGCAAAGGATCAACAAAGAAACACTAGATTTAAATAGGACTCTAGAAAAAATGGACCTAGCAGACATCTATAGAACATTCTACCCCCAAACTGCAGAATATACATGCTTCTCACAAGCATATAGAACATTTTCCAAGATAGATCATATGTTAGCTCACAAAACAAGTTTAGGGAAATTCAGAAAGATCAGAATTATTCCATGAGTCTTCCTTAGATCATAGTGGAATAAAACTAGAATCAATTCCAAGAATGACTATCAAATCAACACAAAGTCATGGAAATTAAAAAAACCAGCTGCTGAACAAGAATCAATAATGAAATTAAGGTGAAACAGAGGAATGAAAAGGAATATTACAATTGATGTCACAGAAATAAAAAAAACCATATATGAGTTCTATGTAAATCCCAGTGTGCACACAAACTTGAAAATGTAGAGGAAAAGGGGAAATTCCTAGACACATGAAATCTCCCAAGTCTGAATGAGAAAAAAATAAAAATCTTGAACAGACCAATAATGAGCAGTGAGATTGAAGCAGTAGTAGAAAGTCTCTCAACATCAACAAAAAATCCCTAGACAGACATATTCATAGGTAAATTCTACCAGACAGAATACAGAATAATTTCTACAGAAATTATTCCATAACTCTGAGAAGGAGGGAATACTTCCCAACTCATTCTATGAAGCCAGTATCACTTTAATACCACAGGAAAGGAATAAAGAAAACCACAAACTAATTGAACATATATGCAAGCGTTCTCAAGAAAATACTAACAAACTAAATTCAACAGCACATTAGAAACATACTTCATCATGATCATGTGGATTTCATCCCAGAGATGCAAGGATGGTTTAGCATAAACAAATCAATAAATGTGTTTCAAAAAAGGCAAAAACAAAGACCACATGATCATCTCAATAGATATAGAAGCATTCAATAAAATACACAACCTTTTCATAAGAAAACACCCTCAACAAGGTAGGCCTAGGGAGAACATACCTCAACATGATAAAAGCCATATATGAGAAACCCACAGCAAATATCATACAGAATGGGGAAAAGTTGAAAGCATCTCCTCTAAGAATGGGAACAAGACCTGGGTGCCCACCATCACCACTACTATTCAACATAGTACTGGAAGTCCTAGCCAGAGCAATTAGGCAAGAGAAAAGGTAAAGGATCTTTAAATTGAGAAAGAACAAGTTCAACTATCCTTGTTTTCTTGTATCTAGAAAACCTTAAAATACCACAAAAAGACTCCTAGAACTGATGAATTTAGCAAACATTTCAGGTTACAAACTCAATGTACACAAGTCAGTAGCATTTCTATACACTAATAACAGCCAAACTAAGAATCAAATAAAAAAACTCAATACCATTTACAATAGGTGCAAAGAAAATAAAATCCCTAATAATATTCTTTTTTTTTTTGCTCGTACAAAAATATGGAATGCTTCACGAATTTGCGTGTCATCCTTGCACAGGGGCCATGCTAAGCTTCTCTGTATCTTTCCAATTTTAGTATATATGCTGACGAAGTGAGCACCTACCTAAGAATATTCTTAACCAAGGAGGTGACAGATCTCTACAAGGAGAACTATAAAACACTGATGATAAAAGTCATAGATGTTCATTTCTGTGATGATTAAGGATAATTAGCATTTTTTCATATTAAGATTAGTCCACATCACAAAATCCCCAAATCAGAGATATTGGCATGGATGTGGAGAAAAGGGAACACTTCTATACTGTTGGTGGGAATGCAAACTAATACGTTCCTTTTGGAAAGATGTTTGGAGAACACTTAGGGATCTAAAAATAGACCTGCTATTCAATCCTACAATTCCTCTAATAGGTATGTATCCAGAAGACAAAAAAAATCACATTATAACAAAGATATTTGTATCAGATAGATACAAATAAGATATTTGAATGTTATTGCAGCCCAATTCATAATTGCTAAGTCATGGAAGAAGCCCAAGTGCACATTGACCCATGAATGGATTAATAAATTGTGGTGTATGTATACCAGGGAGTACTATGCAGCCTTAAAGAAAGATGGAGACTTTACCACTTTCATGTTTACGTGGATGGAGCTGGAACATATTCTTCTTAGCAAAGTATCTCAAGAATAGAATAGAAAAAAAGGATCCAATGTACTCAGCCCTACTATGAAACCAATTTATAGCTTTCATATGAAAGCTATATAACCCAATTATATCCCAAGACCAAAGGGAAAGGGGAGTGGGAGGTGAGGGGAGGGAGGAGGATGGGCGGAAGGAGGGTGATTGGTGGCACCACACCTATGGTGCATCTTACCCTTCGCATCTAAGGGTATGTGCGAAATTTACTAAATGGAGTATATAAATGTCTTAACACAATAACTAAGAAAATGCCGTGAAGGCTATGTTAACCAGTTTGATGAAAATATTTCAAATTGTATATAAAACTAGCACATTATACCCCATGATTACATTGACATACACAGCTATGATTTAATTAAAATAAAAAGAAAAAAAACATAGATGACACAATTGGAAAAGCATGCCATGATCATGTACTGACAAAATCAATACTGTTAAATGTTCACACTACCCAAAGTGATTTATAGATTGAACACAATCCCGATCAAAATACCAACAGTGTATTTCACAGATCCAAAAAAATAATTCTATACTTTGTTTGGGTCCAAAAAAATGAAACTCAAATAGCCAAAGCAATCTTAAGCAGAAATAACAAACTGGCAGCATTACATTACCTAACTAAAAACTACACTGTGGTCAGCAGATGGTTAAGGGGAGTACTTCAAATTTGACTGTAGAGATATTCAGCAGTAAGGTATGTAGCACTTTTCTAGGACAAGTTCTCAAACTTTATTATCAGACCTCATATGGCAACAACTCTGATGGCCATTCTAGAAATAGAGTTCCAAAATTATTTTGAAGTGTGAACTAGGCACTAGCATTGGTGCATAGCTTCCCAAAGGGAGCACCCCAAAGGTTACAGTAGTGATATTCAGCAATGAGGTATATAGTACTTTTTCTAGGATGAGTTCATGAACTTAATTGTCAAGCCTCAGAATAGCATATCTAAAAATAAAATCATCAACCTGCAACCAACTTATCTTCAACAAAGTAGACATACACTTGGTAAAGGAAGCCCTATTCAATAAATTGTGCTGGGAAAATTGGATAGCAGAAGATTAAGGACCTCTATATCTCCCTATATTTTAAAATTTATTCAAGATGGATAAAAAACATAAATTTAAGGCATGAAGCCATAAGAATATTAGATTAAAATATAGGAAAAACTCTTCTAGACATCAGCCTAGGCAAAGAATTTATGACCAAGATCCCAAAGGCAAATATAGCAACAACAAATATAAATAAATGAGACTTAATTAAAGAGTTTCTGCACAGCAAAGGGAATCAATCAACAGAATAAATAGACAGCCTACAGAATAGGAGAAATATTTGTAAACTGTACATCTGACAAAGGGCTAATATCCATAATCTATAATACAAATAACTCAAATCAGCAAGAAATAAACACCACCATTAAAAAGTGGGTAAAAGACAAGAACAGAAGTTTTTCAAAGGAAGATAGTTAAATGGACAAAAGAAATATGAAAAAAGGCTCAACATCACTAAAAATCAGAGAAATTCAAATTAAAACTATAAGGAGATACCAGTTTAGTCCTTTTAGAATAGCCATTACAAAAAAGTCACAAAACAATAGATGCTGGTTTGTACGCAGAGAGAAAGGAATGTTTATATACACTGTTGTTGAGACTGCAAATCAGTACAACCTAATAGCAAAGGGTATGGGGAGTTCTCAAAGAAATAAATGTAGAGTCTATTTTAGTTAATGGTGAAAGGTGTTGGGTCCAGTTTCAGTCTTCTACATGTCGCCAGCCAGTTCACTCATCACCATTCGTTGGATAGGGAATCTTTTCCCCACTCAAATTTTTTAATTGGCTTTTCAAAGATCAGATAACGGTAAGTAGCTGGGTTCATCTTTTGGTTCTCTGTTCTGTTCCATACATCTACCTCTCTGAGAAGCCCAAGTGCCCATCAACCCATGAATGAATCAATAAATTGTGGTATGTGTATACCATGGAATATTATACAGCCTTAAAGAAAGATGGAGACTTTACCTCCTTCATGTTTACATGGATGGAGCTGGAACATATTCTTATCAAAGTATCTCAAGAATGGAAGGAAAAGTATCCAATGTACTCAGCCCTACTATGAAACTAATTTATAGCTTTCATATGAAAGCTATAACCCAATTATAGCCCAAGAATATGGGGAAAAAGGAAAGGAAGGGGGGGCAGGCTGGATGGAGAGAGGGTAACTGGTGGGACCACACCTACAGTGCATCTTACAAGGGTACATGTGAAACTACCTAAATGTAAAATATCAATGTCTTAACAGAATAACTAAGAAAATGCCATAAAGGCTATGTTAACCAGTTTGGTGAAAATATTTCAAGTTGTATATAAAACCAGCACACTATACCCCATGACTGCATTAATGTACACAGCTA
>CAUYTI010030529.1:0-18894 GCA_963575145.1 Galago senegalensis | reverse complement strand
ATATACATCTACTCAAATTACATCATCTAGAAAGTTTAACTACAGAGAAAATGAGAATTAAATATTACTGGAGGCTTCTACACAGTTAGGGACACATCAATTAAAGCAAATAGACAATCTTCAGAATGGGAAAAGATATTTTCATGTTACAAATCTGACAAATGGTTGATAACTAGAATGCACAGAGAACTCAATTAATCAATAATAAAGGAGCAAACAATCCCATATACCACTAGGCAAGAGATATGAACAGAACCTTCTCTGATGAAGACAGATGAATGGTTAACAAACATACAAAAAAATGTCTATTCTCCCTAATCATCAGAGAAATGCAAATCAAAACCACCCTGAGATACCACCTAACTCCAGAGAGAATAGCCCACATCACAGAGTTTCAAAGTTGCAGATGCTGGGAGAGAAGAGAACACTTTTCCACTGTTGGTGGGACTACAAACAAATGCAACCCTTTTTGGAAGGAAGTATGGAGAATCCTCAAAGAACTCAAATTAGACCTCCCATTTGATCCTGCAATCCCATTACTAGAAATTTACACAGAAGAAAAAAATTTATTATACTTGTACTATATTATTTATTGCAGCTCAATTTATAATTGCCAAGATGTGCAAACAACCTAAATGCCCATCAACCCACGAATGGATTAATAAATTGTGCAGTATTTATACCATGGAATACTATTCAGCCATAAAAATGATGGAAACTATACACTTTTTCTACTAACCTGGATGGAGCTGAAACCCATTCTCCTTAGGAAAGTATCGCAAGAATGGAAAAGCAAATATCCAATGTACTCAATACTAATACAAAGCCAGTACATGATCTAATACACACCCACATAAGAGAAAAACTCAACTCAATTCAAGTTGAGGGGAGAGGAAACGAGGAAGGGGAGACAGGGGAGAAGAGGAAAGTACTGGTATGCTACATGGGCACAATGTAGGGGTATGTGGCACACCTTTGGGGTGAGGGATACAACTACAAGAGGGACACTGCCTAACAAATACAAATATTGTAACCTAGCTGTTTATACCCTCACATTTACCTAAAATGTTAAAAAAGAAAAGAAAAAGAAAGAGCAGAATTATGCACATGCCTCTCCAGGTGATAGAAAATAAAAAAGAAAGAGTTTAACCATACCTGAAGGTATGAAGTAGACAGAAATGAAGGAATCTTAATGATAAATGGTGTGGATAAATTACTGAGAACCAGACAGGACGCTGGACATCTCAGAAGGTACCTGCATGAACAGATAACATTGAGGGCTAGGTGAGTATGAGTACCTTATCTCTACTCTTGCCTTGGTAACTAACACAGAGACCACCCCTACCTCACCTCAACCTTGAAATTGCACTCAAAGTAGGAAACTCCAAACTGATGAGATCAGGTTTCCATCCAAATCCAATGAACAAGAGCTTCAAAAAGAAAATAAAATTAATTATAGAAAAATAAAATTATATTTCTTTCACAACTAAGATAGTTTCACTCATACATTAGCATAGAGCTGTTCATATTATTTTCTGTAAGTTTTAAAGATATGTATGTGTTGATATATCCCCTCTTTACTCTTGTTTGTATCTCTTTTATTTTATGCATGATTCATCAAAGGTTCAACCGGTTTATTAGGATTTTTCAAAAATCCAATTCCTGTATTTACAGTCTGTTTTTCCTATCTTAAAAGTCATGAAGGTTTTTAATCTGTATTATTTCCTTCCTTCTATTTTCCTTTGAGTGTTTTTTTGTTTGTTTGTTTGTTTTGTTTTGAGACAGAATCTCAAGCTGCCACCCGGGGTAGAGTGCCATGGCATCATAGCTCACAGCAACCTCCAACTCTTGGGCTCAAGCAATCCTCTTGCCTCAGTTTTTCTATTTTTAATAGAGATGGGGGTCTTGCTTTCACTCAGGCTGGTCTCAAACTCCTGAGTTCAAGCAATCCACCCACCTCGGGCCTCTAGAGTGCTAGGATTATAGGTGTGAGCCACCACGTCTGGCCTTGCACTGTATTTTAGTTGTTCTTTTTTAAATTTCTTAATTAGATGAATTCTGTTTTCCTAATCAGACTCTGAATGATACAATATTCATACAGGTTAATTCATTTTATAGTGTAAATGAGCAAATATAATTTTCCATAACAAATATATGGCAGAAGTTTGGTAGATATCAAAGTTAAAACTTACATTCAGGACAATTAAACATATTCTTGGTAGTAAATATAGCTTACTAACTCATAAAACTTCCTGCCCTTACTTGGCAAACATTTGAAGAAGTCCTATAATCATGATTAGAAGAAACTAAGCAAGTATGCACTTAAAATTTAAGACTTTCAACCACTAGCCTAAAGCTTTTTCTTACTTATACAATTGAATTCCCTGAAATGAAAATATTATTTTTCTAAATAATAATAATATTTAAATAATATTTTTTCCTTCATTCCTTTCTCTTTTATCTGACTGAGGATGGTAATAACTACTTTAAACTCTCAAAATACTTGTGGCAAAATGATTATTTCTTCTCCAGTGTTCCTGTCCATTATCATTGTAGTCTATAGTTTCTTTCCATTGTAACAGAATGAATCATTTGGATTTTTAATTTTTTTTTTTGAGACAGAGCCTCAATCTGTCCCCCTGAGTAGAGTGCTGTGGCATCATAGCTCACAGCAACCTCCAATTCCTGGGCTCAAGTGAGTCTCCTGCCTCAGCCTCCCAAGTAGCTGGGACCACAGGTGCCTGCCACAAGGCCTGGCTATTTTTTGGTTGTGGCCATTATTGTTGTTTGGTGGGCCCGGGCTGGATTCGAACCTGCCACCTTAGGTGTATATGGCTGGCACCTTTGCCACTTGAGCCACAGGTGCCGAGCCTGGATTTTTAATTTTTATATGTATATTATCCTAAAAGAAAGATAATGGAATAACATAAAAGGAGGAAAATAACACCCAGAAGTTTATCTTAAACTCAGGAGGGGGGGAATGGTGTAAAACTTATAGCATAAGCATCTTCTAAATTCTTGTCCTGGTGGCTTATATGCTAGATGAAGAACTATAGGCCCAGACAGGATGACTGGCTCAAGATTAAAGGTCAAAAGTAGGATTTTGACAAAATATTGGATTCTTTTGTTCTGTTCTGTCTTTGCCTATTTTTACACTGACTATACAAGAGCCTGATAGAGCAAAAACTACAAAATTTATCATGAGAAATCTGACTATAAAAATAACTACTGCTCAATAAGTATCAATTAAATATTGTCTATTTTTAAAAACGCCAAGAAAGCAGAAGAAAGGAAAAAATGAGGAGCAGAAAATAATAGGAGATACAATATACAGAATCGATGCAGCCAAAAATTGGTTCTTAAAAAGTCCTACAAAAGACACAATCTCTAGTATGATTAAAAAGAAGAAAGAGAGCAAGCAAAAAATAAGTGTTAGGAGTAAAAAGGGGAATATAATTATGGGCCCAGAAAAGATTCAAAAGAAAATAAGTACATAGTATGAGCAATGTTATACAAAAAAGAAAAGGAAAACCTAGGTAAATGGATTAATTCCCAGGAAAATGTAGTTTAACCAAAACTAAGTCATTTTTAATATCTGAAGTCTTGTAACAATTAAATAAATGAACTTATAGTTAAAAATCTTTCCCCAAAGTAAAAACAAACATATCAGGCCCAAATGGTTTTATAGGTATCACCACCCTTTCAAGAAACAGATCATTTCAAACTGACAAACACTATTGAAAGAAAAGAAGAAAGAGAACCATATAATCTTTGATCTTACAGCCATACAAGGTTTTCATGAGAGAAGCTACAGGTTGTTTCTTATGAACATATGTGCAAAAATCCTGAAGAAGATATTTGTAATACAAATCTGGTAATGTATAAAAAAGGATAATATATCATAACCATTGACTTTATCTCAGTAAAGCTACATTTAAAAAAAAATAGACATAATCCACCATACAAAAAAACTAAAAGAAACTTTGTGACCAAGAAATGTCACAAATCAATAAAACTGGGTGGTGCCTGTGGCTCAAGCAGTAGGGTACTGGCCCCATATACCAGAAGTGGCAGGTTCAAACCCGGCCCTGGCCCAAAACTGCAAAAACAAACAAACAAAAAATCAATAAAATTCAATAGCTATTTATTTTAAAATTCTTATCAAGACAGGAAAAGAAGGGAACTTCCTAAAAAATTTAAATGGTTTCTACAGAAAATCTATGGCAAGCAAGCATCATTCTTTTTTTTTTGCAAGTATCATTCTTGATGGCAACATTTAGAAAACATTCCCTTAAAAATAGGCAATAATGCCTATTATTTGTTGCTTCTATTGTAGTAGATATCCTATATTTTGTTTAATAATTCAAAAGAAGTATAAACATTAGAAAGAACAGCCATTATTAACAGATAATATAAATACATAAAAATATCCCCCAAGGAACACACAAATTATTAGAGATAACAAGAGACCTTAACATGTGGCTGAACATAAAACTGACTTACAAAGTTAGTAAATTTCTATTAACCAGCAACTAATAGTTACAAAATATCACATAATAGTAAAGATAAGAGACATTCAAAAATAAATTGTTAAAATTATAAAAATTTTATTGAGGATATTAAGGAATACTAAAACAAAAGAAAAAGTATGTTATAAAAACCTCACTGTTATAAAAGTGTAAATTCTCCTCCAAATTATCCATAGTCTAAATTTTATTATGTTCAAAATCCCAGTAGGTTATTTTCACAGAATTTATCAAGCTGCTCCTAAAATCCATGTGGAAGAGGAATGGAGGGAATTGGCCAAAAAGAAGCCAAATGTCTGGGCAAACTCCCAATCAGGATTTGTTATAATATAATCATAAAAATTAAGACTGTGTGGCTCTGATATAGAGACAGTCATATAAACAAATGGAACAGAAGAGAGAGCCCAGAAACTGACTCTGTTCTTACCAGTGAAAATTGGCATGTGTTAGTTTTCTATTGTTGCCATAACAAATTACCACAGCCACCCTTTCACACACAAATTTATTATCTGACAGCTCTGGAGGTCAGCAGTTTAAAATGAGGCTAAAATCAAGGTGTCAGCAGGCCTGGGATCCTTCTGAGTATTCTAGGAGAGAATCTGTTTCTTGCCTTTCCCAGCTTCTAGAGACTGCCTGCATTTCTTGGCTCTTGGCTTACTCACTCTAAAGCAGGAGTGGGGAACCTTTCCATGCTGGAAGGCACATTAATTTAGATGTAATCAAGGTCACATTCAAGAAGCTTCAATTAGATATACTTAAAAATGTATTTTATAAAAATCTACATACTAATAATTTAAAAAAATGAAAACTATTTGTTAATTACAAAGTTAACTAAACCTTTAATGATTTTATTGTATCTGCTTTTTGTTGGAAAGCATTTGAATATTTGGTTGCAGCATGAAGTGCTGCAGTTTCAGCTGATTCTCTGGATGGATATCATTCACTTGTTAGCATAAGGGCGTCACAACAGTAAGTGGTTGAAAAGCAAGAAAAGCTTTTGGATCCTCCTTGGCATCAAACAATGATTTTTAAAACATCATCTACCAAGAGCTCCATCAATTCCATCTATAGTTCTTAAGGTGCCTTGGTGATATCAACAAGGTGAGGCTGAAATGCTAATTTGAGTGTGATGCCCTGACTAATAAAGTGAAACTTTCATTGTATTCTCCAATTAATAGCTGTGTATTCTGCAAATGATTCACATGTAACATCCTGCTCATCAATGACCTTTGCTAATTGAGGAAAAGGTTTATCTGAAATTTCCTTTGAAGAAGTGTTTTGAAAAAAGAGCTTTGTTCAAAATGCTTGAATTTTTTGCCACATATCATATACAGACTTAGTTGTACATTGTGAAAAAATATTCAAGTCAGTTTGATTTAACATATCATATAGAAATGCGGCATTCTTTTTTTTCTTAGATAGAGCCTCAAGCTACCCCCCTGGGTAGAGTGCTATGGCATCACAGCTCACAGCAACCTCCAACTCCTGGACTCAAGCGAGTCTCCTGCCTCAGCCTCCCAAGTAGCTGGGACCACAGGCACCCACCTCAATGTTGGCTACTTTTGGTTGCAGCCACCATTGTTGTTTGGCGGGCTGGGTTTGAACCTGCCACCTTAGGTGTATGTGGCTGGCACCTTAGCGACTTGAGCCACAGGTGCCAAGCCACGAAATGCGGCATTCTTATAGAAATCTTTTAATAATTCACATTGCTGATTCTATTCTTCATAAAAGTTAACTATCTATTCTTACAGAGATAAATGTTAGCTAATACCTATCTTTGTGATAGAATGATAAAATCCACACTGAATACCTCATTGTTCAACTTTAGCATGTTACAAAACTGATGGTGCTGTGTTGCATTTGCATGAATATAGTTAACATTTATAACTTGTTGCAAAGTGTCACTTAAAATAGTAGCTTTAGGGCAGAGATTTTGCTGATGCAAGATATAATGAAAAGAAATGAGATCTGGATCTTTAAATACTTTTCAAAATCTGTGTAATAAACCCTTTATGTTTTCCTATCATGGAAGGTGCACTGTCTATATGCACCTAAATAAATTTAGGTAAATTTATCTACTCTAAATAAATCCACCAAATTCAGTCCAACTTCACAACATTTATCTTGAAAGTTGTTGAAGACACATCTATTCCCTGTGTTCTGTTCACAAGAGTGCCCAAAGGGAGTAACTCTTCATAGCAAAGAAAATCTTCTGTCATAACCCGAATTAAGTATAAAACCTGCACTGAATCACTGAATAATTTCTCTTTTTTCCAAGTATGTAAGCTACTTTATAAGTCACTTCAGTGAAATTATTTCCAGCTCTTATCGCTGTTTGAAAAATTGTCTTTACTTTTGCTTGTATCTTTTAATTTCTGCAATAATTTTTGTGCCTCTCCCTCTAAAATATTTGTGCTCTTTCTGAGTATTATAATGCTGATGAGCATTAAATTTCTTTAACATTAATACTGCATTATCACAAAGCAAGCAAATCATCTCATCTTTAGCAGAAACAAGATAATATTGCAATTTCCAATCCTAATTTTAAAAATCTATTTTCTTCTTCAGTGTTCTCTTGCTCTTTTTTAACATGAGAGGCTGTTAAGCAGGCAGAATTAAAAAAAATATTGTTGAGCTGTGCAACTATTCACAAATTCCACTTCAAACAGAAACATACTGCACCATTCTGAAAAGCTGAGAACAGAATGGCAAACTTGACCCCATAAACGCTCACCCACCACCATCATGTGGTAGAGGCATCAGGCAGGTGGGGAAAGTTAGAACTAAATCATGAGCATAATTTTGTCCTTATGGCTTACTAATGTTCTAATTGTGCTGGTCAATCTGGGAGGATTATTTTGTTGAAACTTATTGTATTCTTTGATATTTTAAATATGTTCATTGTTAAAATAAAAGTATAAAAGATGAACAAATAAGTATTAATAAAAAATTTAAAATCCCGGGCACAGTGGCTAACCCATAAAATCCTAGCACTCTGGGAGGCTGAGGTGGGTGGATTGCCTGAGCTCAGGAATTCAAGACCACCCAGAGC
The DNA here is from genome assembly GCA_963575145.1 of Galago senegalensis. Classification (NCBI taxonomy): domain Eukaryota; kingdom Metazoa; phylum Chordata; class Mammalia; order Primates; family Galagidae; genus Galago; species Galago senegalensis. The sequence goes on along the minus strand of CAUYTI010030529.1, from coordinate 11,316 downwards.
TAGAGCAAGACTCCATCTCTAAAAATAAATGGACATGTGGCAGTGCCTTAGTCCCAGCTACTTGGAAGGCTGAGGCAAGAGGACCAATTTGTCCAAGAGTTTGAGTTTGCTATGAGCTATGACACCATAGCACTCTAAGAGTGACAAAATGAGACTGTCTCAAAAAAAAAATCAAATAAAATACATAAAATAAAAATAAAAAGATTTGTTCTGTAAAATTTGGATTCAGTCAAAAGTTCACACCTAAGGGGCTAGAAGGCCACATGTGGCCTTAAGGCTACAGGTTCCCCACCCTTGCTCTAAACTGTTTCCTTTATCTCATCTCCATCTTTGATTCTCCTATCTCCTGCTTTCACTTATAAGAATCCTTATGATTGGCTCAGGACCCAGCTCAGTGAGTAGAGTGCCAGCCACATACACCAAGGCTGGCAGGTTTGAGCCCTCCCAGACCCGCTAAACAACAATGACAACTGCAACCCAAAACTAGCAGGACGTTATGGTGGGTGCCTGTAGTCCCAGCTACTTGGGAGGCTGAGGCAAGAGAATCACTTAATCCCAAGAGTTTGAGGTTGCTGTGAGCTGTGACGGCACAGCACTGTGCCAAAAATGACATAGTGAGACTCTGTCCAAAAAAAAAAAAAAAGAATCCTTATGATTGTATTAGGTCCACCTAGAAAATTCCAGATACTCTCCCATTTCAAGATCCTTTATCACATATTTAATTCCCCCCTTTGCCATAGAAGGAAACATATTCACAGATCCTGGAGATTAGACAGGTCACTTTTGGGGAGCCATTATTCTGCCCACCACAATGTGCATACCTTAGAATTCAACAATTCTTAGACATGTACTCTAGAAATATTCACACACAAACACCAAGAGAAATGTACAACATATTCATGATAGTATTGTTTACAATAGTAAAACAATTAGAAATATCCTAAATATCCATCCCCAGGACAATGAATAAATAAATTGTGCTTCGCTTATATGAAAGAGTACTATACAACAGTGAAAATTAATAAACTACAGCTACACAAAAAACATGCATAAATCATAGCAACAAAATATTGTGTGAAAAATGTAGTCATAGAAAACTACATATGATATAATACTAATTTTCTATGAATAGCTCAAAACCAAGCAAACTAAACAAAATAATCATTAGCGATACATACATCTGTAATTAAACAATTGTCAAATGGCATAAGAATGAGTAACAAAAAAATTTAGGATAGTATTACTTTTGATGAGGAGGCAGTAAATGAACAAAGGAAGAAAAACCCTTGCAGATATATTGGTAATGTTCTAGTTAGATAATAAGCTCATTACATTCTTTTCATTAATAAAGGTCTAACTTTTATTATACATGTATATACAAATATTCTTTTGTATGTATAAACTATTATATTAAATAAATACAGAGAAACAAATTGATAGTCTTTTCTGTTAACATAAAACTATATACATGCATTATATAGTATATAAAACTATGTGCATTTACTTATATCAATTGCATTTATTTTCATGAGTAGAGAGAAAGAACCTAAGGATATACATCAAATATTTAATAGCGATAACCCCAGGGAAAGGGGATAAAGAGAAAAGAGTGTAACCATTTCATCTTTTATTTATTTCAGAGCACATATGCTATTTCTGTTACCTATGTAAATGTCAAAATTAAAAATAATCTAAAAACTTGTAATTATAAAGTTTTATCTCTCTGTATAGTGTTCTTAGTATTTGAAAAGAAGCAAAGGACACTATTAGCTTAGTATCATCATGACCACTACAATGTTAGTCATTCTTTGTCTTATCTCTCTATAGATTTTGTGTTTCTTAATTAAAAAGAAAGTTTAGTATCCTCTAATAGCCAAATCTTACACTTAATATTAAATTATTCACAATTACTGACCTTTCTTTCTTTTTTCAATTTATTTCTTTTCTCTCTTTTCTTTTTCTTAATTTTTCCCTTGGCACCATCTAAAAGTTTTAAAAAGAATTGGAAGTTTCTGTTCTATAATTAAAAAATAATTTATTAATTAAAGAATCTGAAGAATTAGAATAATTGAGATTGAATTTTTTTTCTTTTTTTTTTTTAGACAGAGTCTCAAGCTGTCGCCCTGGATAGAGTGCCATGGCATCACAGCTCACAGCAACCTCCAACTCTGGGCTTAAGCGATTGTCTTGCTTCTGCCTCCCAAGTAGCTGGTACTACAAGCACCCACCACAACACCCAGCTATTTTTTGGCTGTAGTTGTCATTATTGTTTGGCAGCCCCAGGGCTAGATTCAAACCCACCAGCTCTGGTGTATGTGGCTGGTGCCTTAGCTGCTACTATTGTTTGCAATAGTAAAACAATTAGAAATATCTACAGGCGCCGAGCCTGAGATTGATGTTTTAATTAATTTAAGCTAGTTGGGAAAATCTTACAAGATAACAAATAGCATATAACAACTATTTAAGTATAGTTTTATCTCAATATTATAAACCTGCAGCACTTAGAAATCCATTTAGAGATAATATTCCTGGGTCCACCAGAATCTACCTCTAGTTAGGCTTCTAAAGAATGTTAAGTGTTATGCTGATTAGCAAGAATTATATGAATGCAACTATTCAATAATTTATTGGGAAATACAAAAAACCAAATTGAGTATTTTAATAAGAAAATGGAGAAGGAGATTGATATAGTTTGTATGTTTGGCCCCTCCAAATCTCATGTTTAAATTTGATCCCCAGAGTAGTTCAGAAGGTGGCTGACTAGAGACCTCAGTTACCAAATCATCTCAGAAAGAAGGAAAAGTTTCAGATGAGAAAAAGCAGTTCAGGTACAATTCTGAGGAAAAAGTGCCAGAAGCTACCAGAGATTCCATAGGAAGAAACTGTGGAGCAGAACAAGGAATAAGATACTGGCAGAGATCAATTCCCAAGAAGCTTGGAGTCCCGTAGATAAGTGGGGATTTTGCTTCTCCTCCCATCACACCTCTGGTGGGAGGTGTTTGGCTCAGGGTGATGGATCCTTCATGAATGGCTTGTGCCCTCCCTGTGATAATGAGTGATTTCTCTGTATGAATTCACCTACCAGCTAATTATCTAAGAGCTTGGCATCACCTCCTCTCTCTTTGGTCCTTCTCTCACTTTGTGATATGCTAGTACCCACCTTCTTTGGAAGGTTCCTGAAACCCTCACCACTAGCAGATGCTGGTGTAATGCTTTTTGTACAGTCTACAGAACTATAAGCCAAATAAATGTCTTTTCTTTATAAATAACCCAACCTCAGGAATTTCTTTAGCACAAAAGGAACCGAGGCAAAAGCTCCTGAGACGGAGACTACTAGCCTGCCACCACATTAACCACTACATATAGCAAAAGGCACCCATTATCCTAACTGAAAGTCCCCCTACATGATTTTAGTTTTGTTTTGTTTTGGGTTTTTTTTTTTTTTTTTGAGACAGAGTCTCAAACTGTTGCCCTGGGTGGAGTGCTGTGCATCATCTTAGCTCACAGCAACCACAGTCTCTTGGGCTCAAGAGAGCAATCCTCTTGCCTCAGCCTCACAAGTAGCTGGGACTATAGACGCCCACCTAGATGCCCAGCTAGTTTTTCTATTTTTAGTAGAGACAGGATCTTGCTCTTGCTCAGGCTGGTCTCAAATCTGTAAGCTCAAGCAATCCACCTCCCTCAGCCTCCCAAAGTACTAGGATTACAAGCATGAGACACCATGCCTGGCTTGTGATTTTTTTTTTTAATCCAGAGCTTGGGGTTTTCAGAGTTTGTAGTTGATATCTTTCATCTGTTTTGGAAAACTTTTGACCATTATTCTCTTTATATATTGCTTTTTCCTCATTCACTTTTCTTTCCTTCTTGGCTTCCAGTTATAATGTTAGACTGCATTATTCTGTCTCAAATGTCTCTGATGCTGTCTTCTGTATTTTCCATTTTTTTTTGATAGTACATCATGTGGTTTATTCCAGAACCATAAAAATAGTTCAATATTAAGAAATGTCATAGGCTTAGTGCCCATAACTCAGTGGTTACGGTGCCAGCCACATACACTGAGGCTGGTGGGTTCTAGCCGTGCCCGGGCCTGCTAAATAACCATGACAACTACAATTAAAAAAAATTGCTGGCTGTTGTGGTGGGCGCCTGTAGTCTCAGCTACTTGGGAGGCTGAGGCAAGAGAATCACTTAAGCCCAAGAGTTGGAGGTTGCTGTAAGCTGTGATGCCATGGCACTCTACTAAGGGTGACATAGTGAGATTCTGTCTCAAAAAAAAAGAGAGAGAGGAATATCATAAAGAGAAATGATATGATATATACAAATAAAAATCACATGACTTTTTCCATTCATTAAAAAGCAACCATTCTTGATAACAACATTTAAGAAAATTAACAATTTCTTAATAGGACAATACCTTATATCAGATATATTATCCAATCTCTTCCATATTTTCCATTCTTTTTTTTCCTTTCTGATCTTTCATTCACTAGTTCTGTCTTTTGTGTGTGTATCTAATCTACTAGAAAATCTAAGTTCTTAATTTTACATAATAGACATTTTACTCCTGAATTTATACTTGATTCTTTTTTATGGTTCACAAATCTCTTTTCTTGAACATATTAATCATAATTATTTAAAATTCATAGCCAGCTAACTTCAATATCTGGATTAACTATAGTGCTAGTATTTCTTTTCTTGTTTTTCAGTCATGTAGGCTATCTAGTAATTTTTTTTATTAAAAGTCAGGCATTTTGTATTAAACAATTCTAGAGACTCTATATGATGTTATCTTCATCCTAAGAAGAGTATTCACCCTTCCTCTACTAGGCAAACAGAATGATTAATGATCATTTAAACCCCATCAGTTGGGGATAAGATGAGATTCTAGTTTTGGTAAGGCTCAATGTACCTTTGATTCATCCTCAGCCCTCCTGGGTTTTCAAATGAGAGTCTGTTCTACTGGAAAAAGTCAATAAAAGATGGTTGGGTTAGTGGCTCATATCTATAATCCCAGCACTTTGAGAAGCCAAGGTAGGGGGATTACCTAAGGCCAGAAGTTTGAGACTAGCCTAGGCTACATAGCAAGACCTAGCTTTCACAAAAATTTTAAAAAATTAGCTGATTGTGGTAGCCTGTACCTGTAAGTCCCAGATACTCTCAAGGCTGAGGCAAGAGGATTGCATGAACCCAGAAGTTTGAGGCTGCAGTGAGCTCTGATGACACCATTGCACTCTAACCCAGGTAACAAGGTAAGACCTTGTCACAAAACAAATAATGTTTTCTAAAGAAGTCAACAAGGAGATTTAGTTAATAGCATAATTTACAACTATAAACAGAACAGGAATTAACTGTTTATCTTGTTCCTAGAAGTTACTAAAATAGGTGATCCAATAAAATAGAAAAACAGAAGAGGAAGAAACCATACAATTCAGACAATGGGTGATCAAACCCAAGAGAGGTAAAGGAAATACCAAAAATGAAGATGAAGGAAGAATCTACTATCACCACTGCTTAACAGGCTTCAAGAGCAGTAAGTCCAAGTGGAGCATGTTAGAAGGATCTAGAAGATCCCAAAATAAATATTAACTGATTTGTTTGAACATTTTGAAAGGATATTTAGATGATTACTATAAGTCGTAGACACAGAAAACTAAACACACTTTCTAAAGGATAACTGTTTACCTTTTAAATAAGTGTAGGGAAAACAAAAAGTTGTATTAGAAAAGAAACCATTGGCTCAGCGCCTGTGGCTCAAGTGGCTAAGGAGCCAGTCACATACACTTAAGGTGGAGGGTTCGAATCCAGCCTGGGCCCGCCAAACAACAATGACGGCTGCAACCAAAAAATAGCTGGGCATTGTGGCGGGCACCTGTAGTCCCAGCTATTTGGGAGGCGGAGGCAGGAGACTCGCTTGAGCCCAGGAGTTGTAGGCTACTGTGAGCTGTGATGCCATGGCACTCTACCCAGGGGGAAAGCTTGAGGCTCTGTCTCAAAAAAAAAAAAAAAAAAAGAAAAGAAAAGAAACCATTTTATGGTTCAGCTGTGAACATATTTACAAGGCCACAATAATAAAATAATGGAATAATTTGAATTGAATGTGTGGAAAGGAATGGTGGTTTTAAAAAAAGTAGCTAAATTCTTATCTTCTATTGAGCCTAAAACTGAAAAAATGACTCCATAAACAAGTTATTTAAATATTCAGACATAGATATCAAAACATACTGCTATAAGCATTTGAAATGTCTGCCTCTATAAATTGGAATGGGGAAAATTATTTTGGCCAGGGACGGTTTTGAACCTGCCACCTCTGGTACACGGGGCCAGAGCCCTACTCCTTGAGCCACAGGAGCCGCCCAGGGGAAATTATTTTGAAACTATCAATTAGTGGGAGGGCAGAAGAATGACATTTTGAAATATGCCATGACTCAGAAAATGTGTCTCCTGATGTTTTCGAAAAAGTTATTTGCCAGTGTACTTTAATAGCTGAGGCAAAAAACTAAGAGGAAGACATGAATCTAAGATGGATTCAACTCAGAAGACCAGGAAGGGGAAATCCTAAGAGTTCAGCTACATAGCAGGCCTTAGAGGTAGAAAATGATCTAGATTATATTATGTAGGCAAGAAAATTTCCACAGAAATTTATGGATTCTACATAACAGCAGGTTTGAAAGGATGGAAAATGTTTGTAGTTATAAGTGTGCCTGTCACTAAGGTAGTGTGCACTGTACCTATTAGGTATGAATTTACTCATCCCTTCCTCCCACCATTGAGTTTTACCATGTGTGCACATTAGTATTGATCTATTAGTTCCAATTTAATAGTGAATACATGTGGTGTTTGTTTTTTCAGTCTTGTAATACTTCACTCAGAAGAATGGTCTCCAGTTCCACCTAGGTTGTTAGAAAAGATATTAGCTTGCCCTTTTTTATGGCTGAGTAATACTCCGTGATATAGAAATACCACATTTTACTAATCAACTCATGTACTGATGAGCACAGAAGTATCATATTTATTAATATCAAATTAACCAATAGAAAAACTAATTACAACTAGCAGAGACTGAGAGAGAGGATAAAGGTAGGTGAGATAAAGGAGTAATTTGTTTTTTTTCTGAGACAGTCTCACTTTGTTTTCCTAGGGTTCATGTCGCGGTATCATCCTACCTCACAGCAACCTCAAACTCTTAGTGTCCAACAATCCTCTTGCCTCACCTTCCCAAGTAGCTGGTACTACAGATACCCGCCACAATGTCCAGCTACCTTTTCTGTTTTAGTAGAGACAGGGTCTCACTCTTGGTTAGCCTGCTCTAGAACTCCTGAGCTCAAGCTATCCTCCCAATAACCACCTCACAGAGTGCTAGGATTACAGGCATGAGCCACCGCTCCTGATTCAAAGGAGTAATTTAAAGTGAGCTACTCAATTGATCTTATTTAGAGTTGAATATGGAGAACATTTGTTTGTTTGTTTTTTTGGCTGGGGCCGGGTTTGAACCCGCCACCTCCGGTATGTGGGGGCGGTGCCCTACTCCTTTGAGCCACAGGTGCTGCTCATGTTTGTTATATTTTGATTGTCTAGTATCAGATTCTGCTTTCTATATTCAGTGAATATTCCTTGTGTACCTTCCACCCTGAATGCTGAAAAGGTCGATGCTTGCTTTTCCACCTTTCTTTATAGCTAGGACATGACATGTAATCTAGGTTTAGCCTGTTACTATCCAAAAGCTAATGTTACAAAGAGGAAAAGACAGTGAAAAATCGATTCTGGCAGTGGCAGCAGAACGTGTAGAGGTAGCAGGGCAGTGATGGCAGTGATAACAGTGGTGGCATCAAGTGACAGTGACAAAGCAAGTTGAAGCATCCAAGTTCAGTAGTGGCAGTGCACCTTCACCAGACCAAGAGCTTTGTGCCTCATTGCTACAGTCTGGCTACTAAATTTCGCTTTGTCCTTGTCCATATTTGGAGACTAATTATCTAAGCTTTTGGTAATTCTGTGAGTTACTCATATGTCCTTTCAATAAATTTCTTTCCTATTTAAATCAGCTAGAGTCAGTTTCCTTTGCTTACAAGCAGGAACTCTAATTAGACTGTTAACGAATTAAGAAATAAAAGTATAAGCATATTACTCCTTATGCTTTGATTTTTTTTAAAAGTATTAAGTATAATACTTGAAAAGAATCAGAAACCCAAAGTCAACAGTGGTTAGGACATGCAGTTTCTTTAGCCTGTGATAAATCTTCCCTAATTCCATTTCCTTGCCTTTGTCTAGAAAATGCCTATTCATCCTCTATCAGTTCTCAATTTAAGTATCATTTCCTCTCCAAAGCCTTTCCTTGTCCCCTTGCCATATGGATGCCAAGTCATAGCATTTATCTGCATTGTAATAAATTATTTGCTTGTTCTTATTGCTCAACATAATAAAAGTCCTTAGCTGAAGGAGCCACGACATGTTTACCATTATGTCTGGTACATACTGGGTATGCTCAATACATATTAGTTAAATAAATAACAATTATGAAGGAGTTCTAAAGCTCTTAACTTCTAAGGACAAAAACCTTAATAGGGTCATAAACATACCTTCAACACTTGAGTCTGTCTGGCTCCTTGAAGATGATGAAGAAGAAGGAAACAGACGATCATCTGAAGAAAAAGATATCCTCGATCTATGTTGGCATAGGTGGTGTTTTTGGTTTCTCTTCTTCTTTTGTTTCTTTTGTTTACCTTAGAGAGATAGAAAATGGAATATAATTATTTTCCTAAATATTAGCAACATATGAAAGAGAAACAAAGATATTAATTTATACAATGTACTTGAAATTACCCAGAAGGCTTTAGAGCAAGTATAAACTCCTACCTTTGCATCTGCCTGCTCTGGCACCTTCTTCACTTCTGTGTGTGGACTTCTTATCCATGTCTATAAAACTTGTCTGCCATGTCTATAAAACCAAAACATTGGCAAGTTATTAGAGAATTTAAAAAGCTAAATGATATTTCTTTCTTTTTTTTTTTTTTTGAGACAGCATCTCCTTATGTCACCCTTGGTAGAGTACTATGGCATCACAGCTCACAGCAACCTCAAACTCTTGGGCCCAAGCAATTCTCTTGCCTTAGCCTCCCAAGCAGCTGGGACAACAGGTACCTGCTACAATGCTCAGCTATTTTGCTGTTGTTGTTGCAGTTGTCATTGTTGTTTAGCTGGCCTGGGCCAGGGCCATGTTCTAGCCTTCTACCCAGGGTATGTGGCTGGGGCCATAACCACTGTGCTATGAGTGCCAAGCCCTAAATAATATTTCTTAGGACAAATAAAATGGAAATGGGATCAACCTCAGTACTATTAACATTTTAGACTGGATTATTCTTAGTTAAGGTCTTCCCTATGCATTTTAAGATGTTTAGTCACATTTCTGGCTCTACTAACTAGGTGCCATTAGCACCTTCTAACTGTGACAACCAATCGCTCCAGACACTGACAATTTTCCCTTGGAGAGCAACCCCACTGAGAACCACTAGACTAGAGCAGTAGTAATAGAGATGGAAAAAAGAGGATGAGGCTGGGCGCAGGGGCTTATGTCAGTAATCCCAGCACTCTGGGAGGCTAAGGCAGGTGGATTGCCTGAGCTCATGCATTCAAGACTAGCCTGGGCTAGAGAGAGACCCTGTCTCTAAAAATAGCAGAATGTTGTGGCAGGCGCCTGTAGTCCCAGCTACTGCAGAGGCTGAAGCAAGAGAATCACTTGAGCCCAAGCATCTGAGGTTGCTGTGAGATGTGACACCATGGCACTCTACTGGCGACAAAGTGAGACTCTGTCTCAAGCAAAAAAAAAAAGAGGATGAAGTCAAGAACCAGAATGACCAGGAATTTCTGGTGGATTGGATATTAAGGAGAAGAAGAAATAAAAGATGACTTCTATTATACATTTTTGGCATGAGCAATTGGGTAGAAAACCGTACCATTAACTGAGATATACCACCACTAAGGAAGGAATATGTTTGGAATAATAGTCCAATAGAACACGGAATAGAAAATCAAAAGTTTTTTCTTCAAGGCGTGCCTAAATAGGAATTTAGTAGATGACTATAAACTATCCAAGTAAATATGTCATATATCTCACAGTGGCAAAGATGATCTGAATAGAGAAAAGGCAGTCAAAGTGCAAGTTTGGGAATCTTCAGCAGAATATTTAAAGCAGTAAGACTGAACGGTATCAAAAAGGAAACAGCAAAAAGGGAATGCCAAATCCTCATCTTTCATAATTGAAGTCAAAAGATAATGTCTAAGCGAATAATGTCTATATTAAAAAATATTACTATAAATATATTATTTTAAAATACATAAGTATACTAACAGAAATAGCTAAAAGAATTGAAGTAAGCTGCCTGTTGCAAGTTACATGAAGTACTGTAGTACTTTTTGGTTTTCTAAATAATGAGTAAATATTATTTTGACAAAAATTAAACGTAAATAAATCTCTCCCTTAAGGGCCTAGAACTGCCTGCTAGAGTTGCGCAGCCCACTGGCGACAGAGAAGCAACCTGCCCCAGGGCTCTGAGTGGGTCCAGAACTGGTAGCTGGAGCCGCGGGCTTCCTGCGGGCGGTGGGTTGCCAAAGCTGAGTTCCCCTGCTCGGCAGGCTGAACAAGGTCTAAGCCAGCCACACACTCTTCTGTGCAGCTGTTGCTGTGCCACTGCACTCCGGCTGTTGCAGCACCCGAGAACTGTGAGAAGACAACAGACACACTCTGCTTGTCTCTCTGGTCAACCAGAAGAAGCCATCAACTGAACGGTTCTGATAAGGCCTCCGAACAAGCTAAACTCACCATGGGGCAGAACCAGCGAAAAAACTCTGGCAACTCAAACAACCAGAATAGATCAACTACTCCAAGGGAAAATAGAGAAGACACAATGAAAGACCCCATCCACAAGCAAATGGCTGGGATGTCAGAAATCGAGTTCAGAGCGTGGATAGCAAATAAGATTAAAAGACTGGAAGAAAGGAAGGAATTAGAAACTCAAGAAATGATTCAAAAGATTTCTCAAGAAGTTACTCAAAAAGTATCTCAAGAACTTATTCAAAAGATGACTCAAGAACTCAACGATTTCAAAGATAAAGTGATGAAAGATTTAGAAATACTGAGACAAGAAGTTGCAGGATCTGCAAGGATCTGAAAGACACAGTGGAATCTCTCCGTAACAGATTCCAACAGGCAGAAGAAAGGATCTCCGACACTGAAGACAAAGCTTTTGAAGAAGCCCAGGAGCACAAAGATCAAAAGAAATGGAGAGCAAAAACAGATCTCACTCTCAGAGAACTCTTGGATAA
>CAUYTI010030526.1:0-63202 GCA_963575145.1 Galago senegalensis | reverse complement strand
GTTAACGGCTACAACCAAAAAAAAAAAAAAATAGCCAGGTGCTGTGGCAGGCGCCTGTAGTCCCAGCTACTTGGGAGGCTGAGGCAGGAGACTTGCTTGAGCCCAGGAGTTGGAGGTTGCTGTGAGCGTGATGCCATGGCACTCTACCCAGGGGGACAGCTTGAGGCTCCATCTCAAAAAAAAAAAAAAAAGACCTTAACTTTTATAATTTATTATTATTTTTCTATTTATTTTATTTTATCTATTAGCAAATGCCATTGAAATGCTCCTAAGTAAGATTGTACTTAATGTGTTTCTCTGTCATTTCAACAGTCCTTTTCAGTCTATTGGTGGAGTTTTAAGTTTTCCATTGTTATATGGTTATTTAGTTATAATTCATCTTACAACTTTTCTTCTTTTCATCCAAAACCAGTCTGTTCTTAAAACACAAAACTTTTCTTTTATGTAACCTAATATCCCTTTCTACCAGCTTTGGAGTTTCTTTTTCCTATAGGGTCTTACATATTCCAAAAATCTTTGTCATATTTTTCTGTCTCTTCTGTTATGAAACATAATTAAATTCCTTAACTAACTAAAGCATCCCTGTAAAGTTTGATATCTATTATATCTGCTTTATCATAATTCTTATTATATAGAATTTTTTGCTTTTATTTAAGCATCTGTGTACCTTTCTTCTCCTAACCACTAGAATGTAAGCTTTTTGAAGGCAAGAACTTTGTCTTGTACACCCTTATAATCCTGCACCTAGAAAACTATATTTGGCACATTATAGGGAAATAGTTGGCGACTGACTCACTACATAGAGAAAGAAAATTAAAGCTAAGTGTACAACTTAAACTTATGTATCATAATTGGAATTATTATTTTGTGAAATACTCTTTATTATCGGTCATACATTTTGAAGCATGATAACCATATGAGTACATCTACATACATAGTGATATTTTCAATATTCTACATGTGGCTAACCTCACACTTTTTACTGGGAAATTTCTATCAGATATGTTAATTTGATCAGTTTGTAAAATAATTATGCTTACAATATGAGACTTTTTCTTTTTTTCTACAATTACATTTTGAAATTGAAAATATCATTTGAAAAAGCACATACCTGTTACTGAAATTTAGATTTAAAAAATAAAATGATATTTGATGCTTTAGTTAGTCAAAGTATTTTTAAATACTTTCTCTTTATCCAGAAACCAAGGAAAAAAGCTATGGAAAGTTCTAGCAACAGTGAAAGTGATTCAGGCACATCATCGGACACCTCAAGTGAAGGCATTAGTAGTAGTGATTCAGATGATCTAGAGGAAGATGAAGAGGAAGAAGATCAAAGTATCGAAGAAAGTGAAGATGATGATTCTGATTCAGAGAGTGAAGCACAACATAAAAGTAACAACCAGGTATGAATTGTTCCATGAACAGTATTCAAATATTGTTCATATTTTGAAATTAACTGGTTTATATTAACTCTCAAAGTCTGTAGTTTTAAAGTTAACCATTACCTTGAATTTTTTCTTTTGCATGAGGAAGAATATAAGAAGGACAGATAAACATTTTGAAAGGAGCATTTGGCGTATTTTTAGCAAGCTTCGTAGATCTGACATAAGTCACTAGAACACTTTTTAAAATATTCTTTTTATTTTCACATGAGTTAATTTTTATGTCCAAGCACAAGGATAATGAAATATATTTTCCATGAAAAATATTATATACATTGAATAACATACAGTGGTAACAATGCAGTGTAGGGTTCCTGGGAAGCAGACTCTGTGATAGAAATGTACATGCAGGAAGTGTATTTCCTGGGCGGTGCTATCTAGATGAGGAGCAGTGAGAATGGAAGAATGAAGCAGGATAGACAGAGCACGAAGTTGAACTCTATCCAAGTCCCGATAAATGTCTCAGTTGCTCCCTCGAGGAACCTCTGAAGTTGGGAAAGCCCCTCAAAGATGTCTGAATTGAGGCAACGGCCAGTCTTTGGGTATCTGCCACCCCACAAAAATGAACCCTGAATGAGAAGACTCTCTTTAGCCAGGGGCAATTTCCAGGGAAGAATTCAGCAGAGAGCAACCAACTACCAGTAGTTACAGGAGCTGAGGGAAGGGGTGCTTCAGTCTCAAAAGGGTTGGGGGATTTGTGGGAATCTGGGAGGCACATCATAGCATAGACTATAGATGATCAAAAAGAACAATACGTAATTTATAATTTACAGCAAAGTTCTGCCTCAATCCCAGACATAATTGAATTTAAAATTATGAAAAGGTAAAATTCTAGCGAGAAAACAAAGAAACCACCTGAAATGCCAGCGACTAGAATTTTGGAAACTTTGATAGTAAAAGAGAAGAAACAAAACCCCCAAACCTCCTGTTATTATTAATTTTAACTATGCATTAGGATTTTAAAGTCCTACCACTTTGAATGATAGATTATATCGTCACTCTGTCTTTAGGAGTCAGTAATGATGATTGGGTGGAAATGAGAGTGACTCACATTTCTCTAACTACTCTGTACCACTTTCTGTCTTCAGGACCTGAGACTTGTGCCATCTTGACCTGCCATGATCATTTTCAACCTGAGCAGTTACAACCCAGGACCCTTCATTCTGGTGGGGATCCCAGGCCTGGAGCAGTACCATGTGTGGATTGGGATTCTCTTCTGTATCATCTACATTGTAGCTGTTATGGGAAACTGCATCCTTCTCTACCTCATTGCAGTGGAACGTAGCCTTCATGAACCCATGTTCTTCTTTCTTTCCATGCTGGCCATGACTGACCTCATCTTATCCACAGCTGGTGTGCCTAAAACACTCAGTATCTTTTGGTTGGGAGATCGGGAAATCACATTTCCAGGGTGTCTTACACAAATGTTCTTCCTTCACTATACCTTTGTCCTGGATTCAGCCATTCTGATGGCCATGGCATTTGACCGTTATGTGGCCATCTGTTCTCCATTGAGATATACCACCATCTTGACCTCCAAAACCGTCATCAAGATTGTCATTGGCATCTCCATTCGAAGCTTCTGCATCATCCTGCCAGATGTATTTTTGCTGACACGTCTGCCTTTTTGCAGGACACACATCATTCCCCACACATACTGTGAGCATATAGGTGTTGCCCGGCTGGCCTGTGCTGATATCTCCATCAACATCTGGTATGGCTTTTGTGTTCCCATCATGACAGTCATTTCAGATGTGATCCTCATTGCTGTGTCCTACATTCTCATCCTGTGTGCTGTCTTTCGCCTCCCCTCCAGAGATGCCCGCCAAAAGGCCCTGGGTACCTGTGGTTCCCATGTCTGCGTTATCCTCATGTTTTATACACCTGCCTTTTTCTCCATTCTTGCCCATCGCTTTGGACACAATGTCTCCCGCACTTTCCACATCATGTTTGCCAACCTCTACATTGTTATCCCACCTGCACTCAACCCCATTGTCTATGGAGTGAAGACTAAGCAGATCAGAGATAAGGTCATATTTTTGTTTTCTACCAAACGTACAAAATGATGTTCCACTGGGCAATGGAAAAACCAGGGTAAGTTTATAGTATATAGAAACGTAGCAAGAATAAAGGAGCAAATGCTTTTTAAAGACAAAACTTCCTACAGCTGCTTTGTGTATCAGGAAAGTGGCGTGATTTATGTAAACAAGATGACCTCTTTGCTTATGGAACAGAGATTGTAAAGAGGTGAAAACAGACAGCTTGATTACAATAAATGGAAAGAATAATTAAATTTGGAAATTGTGATTTGTAGCTATGATGAGTGATGTAGTCATGAACTCTAGACATCTTAAAAATTTTTAAATAATTTATCTCTTAGGCTCAGTGCCTATAGCTCAACCGGCTAAGGCGCCAGCCACGTACACCTAAGGTGGCGGGTTCGAATCCCCAGCCAGGACCTGCCAAACAACAATGACGGCAGTAACCAAAAAATAGCTGGGCGTTGTGGCGGGCACCTGTGGTTCCAGCTACTTGGGAGGTGGAGGCAAGAGACTCGCTTGAGCCCAGGAGTTGGAGATTGCTGTGAGCTGTGATGCCATGGCACTCTACCCAAGGGGATAGCTTGAGGCTCTGTCTCAAAAAAAAAAAAAAATTTATCTTTTAGTTCTTTTTAAATTTTTTTTTTTGGCCAGGGCTGGGTTTGAACCCACCACTGGTATATGGGGCCAGTGCCCTACTCCTTTAAGCCACAGGTGCTGCCCTCTTTTTAAAAATTTTAACTGACAAATAATTATTGTATATATTTATGGGTAACAATGTGATGTTATACATACATACATTATAGAGTCATTAAATCAGGCTAATTAATGTATTTGTCACTTCATTTATGATTTCTTTGTGGTAAGAACATTTAAAATCAACTCTTAGCAAGTACGAAGTATACAATACATAAACTATAGTTGCTACTGTGTACAGAGATCACTATTTCTCTTCTCTGATTGAAACTTTGACTTCTTTGACTAACACCTCCCCTTTCCTTATCCATTTCCTGCCCCCTGTGGTAACCACAATTCAACTCTCTATTTCTATGTGAACTCCACTGATATGAAATTGAGCCTCATTTTACTATATTAGGATTTTGCTTTCTGTGCCAGCTTGCTAAAATCACTCACAGATTCCAGAAGAGTTTCTGGTATTCTCATCTGGTTATTTTCATTTTGCTGGGAACATGGATTTGCTAAGAGGTGACATTTTTAAAAGTTTACTGAAGGAATAATAGATTCAGAGCTAATAGAAAAGTACATACTCCTTTAATCCTGGTAGGAGTTCAAATGCATGATTATTTATGGACATGCATGAATGGCCTCCATGAAAGACTAATGACCTAGAAAAACACAACAAAGCCGGGGTGGCTCCCTCTACTGTCTTTTTCCTCTTCCCACCCTTTATTTCTGACCCAGTTGTCTCCACTGTTTTTCTACCCTCTTCCCCAAGAACGTTTATTTATTTCTATGGCTATATGACCTCTTTATTGGTAATGCTGTATCTTGGTTTTCATATGTGATCTTTCTGATAGTTCCAGTGTTTGCTTTCTGAGATCACAGGGTTAGTAGTAGGATTAAAATAAAAACGTAGATGGCTGTGCTTGGCAGAGTGTAAATAGATTCTAACATGTGCGTACGTGTATTACCTGCTGTGTTAGTATCTTTACTAATTACTGCTGCCATGTCTATTCAGATGCATCATATTTAAACCGAATCTCATCATTTTGTCACTTAAAAAAAATCCTCCTTCTTCTTTACTGCTTATGGAAAGAGAAAACAGGTTAGGCTCAGTTTTGCTTTTCTCAGGTTCAAATTTACTACCCTAACTGCCAATGGCTCTTTCTGGTGGGGAAAGTTGCAAATTTTCTGTGCCATTGTCATGAATGAAATTATCTGCTCTGGCTTATTTCCAAAACTGATAATTATACAAAAATAAGCAGGCAATCTTCCCACACATAAATTGTCTTATTCTATATACATCCCCTTTGTATAAATTTCTCAACTTAGAGATTCTATCTAGGAGAATTGTGTCCTGTTTTAGGTCCCCATCTTCAAAATTTAGCACAGTGTTTTACAAATAGTAGGGATCAATAAATGTGTCCCTAGTCTCTTCCAGACTTTCCACATGCAACCATTCAAAAAATTTTGTTATTCCATTTTTGTTATTCCTTGGATTTAGTCCTTCTCATTCTTCTGTCACATTTATTTCAACCTTAACCCAGACACTTGGAAATTTACCTAGACCAAACGTTACATATACACTTTCCGTCATAACCATGAAATTAGGGGTAGTTTCTGTGCTCAAAAGAATAATGTAGAGCTTATTAAAAATGAGTAATGGGGTGGATTTACAAAGTATAGAAAGGACAGACTCATTTATGAACTAGCTAATAGGAAAAGATAAATTATCAAACAAAAAGCAAGAAAAATAAATTCACAGTACATAGATGCTTCTTTAAGGAAAAATTCACAGCGTAACTGGGCTTTGTTTTATTTTAATTAATGCCTAGGACTCGACTCATTTTTGTTTAGTTTGACTGATTATTTCTTTTTATTCTTCTTCTTCTTTTTTTTTTTTTGAGACAGAGCCTCAAGCTGAGCCCGTGGGTAGAGTGCCATGGCTTCACTGCTCACAGCAACCTCCAACTCCTGGGCTCAAGCGAGTCTCCTGCCTCAGCCTCCCAAGTAGCTGGGACCACAGGCACCTGCCATAATGCCTGGCTATTTTTTGGTTGCAGCCGTTATTGTTGTTTGGCAGGTCTGGGCTGGATTCGAACCTGCCACCTTAGGTGTATGTGGCTGGCGCCTTAGCCACTTGAGCCACAGGTGCCGAGCCTTGACTGATTATTTCTAAGAGTTCATTTTATAGCCTTGAAGAGTCCTAAGTAGACAGCAGGGTACAACCCGTTCACCTTGGTTCTTGTCAGACCAAATTTTAAGGACTTCTAGAAATCTGGCCTCTCAGAGAAAGGAAAAAACAAAAATAAAAAAGCACACACAACACTTTCACAGCCATTTTTGCTATTAAAGTTATAAATTAACCTTTTTCTTTCTCTTTGCCCTCTAAATAAAAATCACAAATCCCCACCCTCTCTGCACTGACACTTCTTTCTCTTGTGTTATGCCCTCCCCACCTTTGTGAAATAAAATAAACTTTCTTTCTTTAAAAGGAGTCTAATCTTTAAGGTAAAATAAAGTTTTTAATCTTTATGTGAAAAATCTTTCTCAGCCCCCATATGAATTCACACCCTCACATGCATGCCTTTGAAGGAAGGAGACAGTTGAGGTTTTCATGCCTTGCATTTGCTATTTTACTAAAGTAAATTAGTAATCTATTAATAAAATAAAAAATCTAATAAAATATTAAAGTAAAATAGATGATGCATATATCATAATTTTATACCAATAACACTCACCAAGCATCTGTTATATGAAATAAAATGCATACTAACTAAGAGCAGAGATTCAGAGCAGGTACACACACTGTTTATAGTCAAGGTGCTGTAGCTAAGGAAGAATGGTAAACCACACTTATAGATAGTGTATACAGATAATTTCAATCTGAAATGGTATTAGAGGAGCACAAAACAAAAAACAAACATACAAAAAAACCCCTTGATCACACTTTGGAGTCATGGAAAACCTTCTGAAAGAGACAATTTCTGTCATGTGTATTGAAGACCACAGAGAAATTGATCCTCAAGAATAAGGGAATAGGATCTATCATCTGGAGGTGATTGTCTACTCTAGGTGGGAATCCATGTGTTTCAAAGATTTGTATGTTTAAGCAGGTGGGAGAATCATCCATTTTAATAATGGCATTACTCACAGGGGATGAGTGCCTGTGAAAAGTAAGGACGCTCGCAAGCTGAGATGTTAGCAAATAGAAGAAATGAACTGAAATATCCACAGAAGAGGTCTGTAAACTTTCTCATAGTTTTATGCTACTTCTGGCATTTGAAGATTAATTACTAATCACACATCTCTTTTGACCGTAACTTAAAAACTAGTTGAAAGACAGACACAGGAGTCAGACAGGTGGACATAAAAATATGAACTTTATTTCTAGGAATGTTGAATTCAAGGATGTGATATGACTGTATAGTGAGATTGTTTTCCCATTTTCCAAGTTAAAACGTGGCAGGAAACTTCCAAGGATGAGATGGAGTCCATGGAACAATCACACTGGCTCATTTATTTGCAGAAGGAAACCGCTGGACCACAAATGTGGACATTCATGTATGTGGACATATGTGGAGAAAGGCTGCTGGATCAGTTCCCACCACCTACTGATAAGGAAGAACTTAAAAAAAGTTTTTTTCTTAAAACTGTGGATTAAGTCTGTTGTAAAATATAATAACATAAATTACTTAAACATTTTTGAAAAATAAGCACAGAAATTTCAAGCATCACATTTCCTATGTATTCAAACAACATAAAAATTAATTATTCCATAAACTATAGCAGTCTGAGAGGCTGAGGAAGGAGGATTGCTTAGGGCCAAGAGTTCAAGAACAGCCTAAGCAAGTGTGAGACCCCAGCTCTACAAAAAATAAAAAAATTATTTGGGTGTGGTGGAATTAGTCTATAGTTCTAGTTACTTGGGAGGCTAAGTTCAAGGAGAATCTCTTGAACTCAGGAGTTTGAAGTTGTAGTGATCTATGGTGATGCCACTGCACTGAAGCCAGGGTGACAGAATGAGACACTCCCTCAAAAAGAAGAAATCATGGCTCAGTGCCCATAGCTCAGGGGTTAGGGTGCCAGCCACATATACTGAAGCTGCTGGGTTTGAACTCAGCCAGTACCACCTAAACAACAATGACAACTGCAACAACAACAACAAAAAATAGCTGAGCGATGTGGCAGGTGCTGTAGTCCCAGCCACTTGGGAGGCTGAGGCAAGAGAATCACTTCAGCCCAAGAGTTTGAGGTTGCTGTGAGTTGTGATGCCATGGCACTCTACCAAGGGCAACATAGTGAGACTCTGTCTCAAACAAACAAACAACAACAAAAAAAAAAAAAAAGGAAAAGAAATCATTCAATAAATATCACCAGAATAAACATGACAGAAAATAAATAAAAGACTTAACAAAAATTGCATAAATTGTTCTTTAAAAGTATGTATGTAGTAGATGAATAATGTAGAGGACTTACATTAGATTTATGAGATATTGTCTTTCTGCGATTATAGTTAAACAAAAAGTAATGGATAAAAATAGTGCAAACCCAATGTTAAAAGTCTAGACACAGCTTTTGTTTTTGTTTTTGTTTTTTGAGACAGAGCCTCAAGCTGTCTCCCTGGGTAGAGTGCTGTGGCATCACAACTCACAGCAACCTCCAACTCCAGGGCTCAAGCGAGTCTCTTGCCTCCGCCTCCCAAGTAGCTAAGACCATAGGCGCCTGCCACAACGCCTGGCTATTTAGACACAGCTTTTGAAGGAAGACCATATATATCAATCTTCAAAGTTTTAATGTGTCAATGAGCTTGCATCTTGCTTTTAAATTTATTTAACACAGATTGGATTGATGACAATGCTACTTGCAGCTAATAATATGTGATTAAGCAATTTTTTGCATGTGTTTTGTAAGTTAGGATTTGGTTTTCTTATGTTCAAGATAGAGAAATCTGTCTCATAAAGGTCTATTAACAGGAACAGATGAAATGACTCAAGTCATGGAAATGATGAAATTTCTTATGGTCATTTCATCCGTTCCTGTTAATAGACCTTTATGTACCTAGTCTTACTATGAAACCAATTTATAGCTTTCACATGAAAGCTGTAACCCAATTATAGCCCAAGGAGAAGGGGAAAGAGGAGAGGGGAGGATGGGTGGAGGGAGAGTAGTTGGTGGGACCGCACTGTAAGGGTACATGTGAAATTTACTAGGTGTAGAATATAAATGTCTTAACACAATAACTAAGAAAATGCTGTGAAGGCTATGTTGACCAGTTTGATGAAAGCATTTCAAATTGTGTGTAAAACCAGCATATTGTACCTCATGATTGCATTAATGTACACAGCTATGATTTAATAAAAAGAAAAATAAAATACAACTATAGCCTAGGAAAAAAGAGGGAAGTGGAGGCCGGGGGGACGGGAAGACGGTGGGTCGATAGAGGAAGGGTTAGTAGGGGGACCACACCTATGGAGAATATTGCAAGTATAAGTTATATCTACCAAGTGTAGAACACAAATGTCTTAATGCTGTAATTGGGTAAATGAGGTGAAGGCTATGTTGATCAGTAGGATGTAAGCCGTCCAATTTGTACAAATAATCAACACATTGAATCCCATAATGGCATAAATGTATTTATGATCTAGTAAAAATGACTTAATTAAAAAAAAAAAGATCTGCAGGATGAGACAGAGAAAATGAGACTAGTTAAGACTTCACAACAGGTTGTGCAAAGGCCTGGAGTTACAAATACGGATTTAAGTGGATTAAGCAATATGCTGGTTGCACATAAATTCACTTTTAAATGACAAAAAATATAATTTGATTCTTTGAACTTACTATGGTGGATTATATTTAATGGAAAATAAAATTCAAAACATTCTATTAAAATTAAATAAGTTATTCAGTGATTAACTTTTTGTAAATATGCAATATATAGCCTATCACTTATTTTATTAAAATTATTTTGTGGATTATGTCATACTATTTGGATCTTCCAAACTTCTAACTTCTATTTTTGCTTCTAAAATGTATCTACTGTTGAAAACATGTTGCATTATGTACTGAGAATGTTAAAAATACCAAAGATAGCTAAACAAGAAGATCTAGCTATACAATATACCTCTTTAAAAAGTTAGAACCAAAAGGTTTCTTATTTTGCAGAAACACTAAAAGTTCACTCCACAGTTCAAATATCTTGATATAAATTTTCCCTTAATAATTGTTGCTTTTCACCAGGAAAAATCTCCTTGTTTTTGGATCAACTTCCATATTATGACATAATAAAGAGAATAATGTTGAATCTAGCACATTAAGCTTTGCATAATTCACTATTCTTATTATAGCGCTAAATACATTATTCAGTTTAGCTGACTTTTCTCTTTATTAGCAAGTTTTTCGATTTACATTCTGTTGTAAGCTCCTTAATTTTGCCCACTACTACAGAAAATTTATGTCTATTACTATTTCATAAGAATATACTTTTATTCCAAATTAAAAGTCAAAAATACATTGTTGACATTGTATTCTTCATAATTTTATGTACAGTTCAAAATAAGTTTGGTTTGTCTTCAAGAGAGTTGAAAAATAATTCTTCCTTCACATAACAATCAGGTTCAAATCATACTTAAAATTATTATTATGTTAGCAACATCCATGCTTTTGTCAAGTTGCAATGAAAAATACTTTGTAAGTTTTATTTGTTCTATGAGTTGGGCTTCAGTGGCTACTAAATGGTTCAAGTTATGATGTCATTAGAAACCCTTCCTGATTAGTCTCTTCTTTCCCTCTGCTTAGGGCAGAGGCTACCATGAGAGAGAGTGCAGGCTCCACTCCTCATTGAGGACCCCAAAACCAAATTATCACATTTGAAGAGTGAGCTTGCTGTTTATGGTCTCTGGGTCACTTCACAATAACTACTCCTGTAGACTGTAGGTTATAATGTTTAAACACATACAGTCCCACAAGGAAAAGGCCCAATATGAGACTACTCCGGACTATCAAAACATGTAACCACAATTGTATAAGAATATTTTCTTTTTTGCTGTTGTTTTGGAGAATTGTGAATTTTTCTGTGAGTGTATACACAATTCTTTTTCAAACTAGAGACTAAAACCAACATAAATCATGGTTATGCACTGTAAAAGATTTGCCATTACCATATTCCACTACATTGCTCTACATGGAAGTGTGTGTATTTTTTAAAGGAGAGAAGGGGTCATGAAAAGAAGAATGTCTATCATTTCTCTGTGTGGTTCCAGCAGGCATCCTCTGGCCGACCGAATCTTAAAATAGATCCTTACCAAGACACAGAGGATTCTGTAATGTTGCCTCAACTCTCTTGAGCTCAAGGCACCCTACTAGGAGCTGTATGAATGTTATTCTAATCTCTACAACCACTTTTGGGGGAAAATGCACTAATCCTCATTGTACAGAGGGAAGACTAGGCTCAGAAAGGTTAAGGAGAGTGCTCAAAAGTCCAGACTTTTCCCACTAATCTCCTTTGTCTCTTTTAAGAGCTAAGAGGCAGAACAATACTAACGAATGATAGCTGTCAATTTCTAGATGGCAACTGGGTTTGTCATTTGTATAGAATGAAGTACATCTCCATCTGAGTTTGCTGACACCCCAACCAGTGGTTTGGCAGAGACCTTCCTGATCAGTCTCTTCCTTTCCCCAGGTCCCAAGCATCCTGAGACCTTCCTGATCAGTCTCTTCCTTTCTCCAGATCCCGAGCATGCCAGTCACATAATCCTGGGATTTGGAAAAGCCCACAGAGAGATCTTTAGATCTCTGCTAATTCCTCATTAACAATTTGCAGCTGAGACCAGCAGAGCCTCAATTCCGTCAGGGATTCAAGGTCCGTGTTACCTGAAATGCTCGCAGAAAAGACCGTAAATCCTTCTCACCCATACCTGTGCTCTCCCAGGCTTGTGGCAGGTATCTTTGAAGTCTTCTTTGTGCACTGTCAACTGAACGGCCAGGCTGGAGCAGCAGAGACTGAAGCGGTATTGAGTGGATACCAACAGGACGCCCACTCTTTGCCACTAATCCCACCTCCACAGCACAGAGGTAAGAAGCCCCTACCCGATCATCAGTAGGAAGGAATTCCTCAGCCACAATCAGTCACGTCCTAGACACAGCTGTGCAGGCTCTTGCAAAGGTCCCCTCACCTGACTCCTACCTGGATTTATTCCACATTGAGCCAAACTGATACCAGAAGTGCCAATATCTGAGAAGATGCTCCCCCCCAAACCCTTTTGAATTGATGAAAATGAGTTTCTCAGAGAACAACTTTGGGGTACAAAAGAGGGCTAATGCAGACACTATGTTTGGGAGCCAGGGCTGAGGTCACCACCCCTTTCCTCCATTTCTCCATCTCAGGTCTCAATGATGTAGAAAGCTTCAGCCTGAAGACAATGACACCACTTTCTCATTTTAATTAGAAACAAGCTTGTAATCCACCTTTGGTTCAATTGGCAAAGGAATTTATTTCTTTGATCTAATCAGAACCTTTCATCCTGACTTTCAGCCATTGTCTTTTTTCAAACTCTGGACCATTCTGCTTTCAAACATATTTAGTTTAGTCCACAGCCTGAAATACTAATATGTATTTAAAGACTATTGACCAGAGTATAAAACTGATAACTAAGAATGTAGTGGAAAGAAAGAGACTTGAGAGGGATGTCATGAGTGCTAAAGATAAAAACAATAACATTTGACAAGTGTCGGGCATTTACTGTGTTGCAGACACTGTTGTGTTCTGTGTAATTGTTTTACATTTGTCATTTTATTTAATCCTTACAGTGCTCCTTGTAAAGCAGATGCATTTATTATTATCTACAATTTAGAGAAGTGGTGCAGAGAAGTTGGGGATCTCGCCCAAAGTCCCACAGCTTATATGTGGCAGAACTAGGATTTGAACCTAGATGATCTGGCTTCAGAGCCTGCCCTGCATGTTCCCACTGTGCTGAAATGGAAGCAAACAGAAACAAGAAAAATGTAACATTGTGCCATCTTTCTTTCCCACCCTACCTCTTCCAAAGTCAGAATGAGGACCAGCTATTCTGATTTAACCATGGGTCTAAGTTATTCATTGATTCATCCCAATTATAGAAAACCTGAGACTGAATGCAGGTTGTGCAAATTCATTTATTGAACTCTTCCATTAGGCCTTCTTTTTGTTTCCTGTTCATCCAGCTGCACTTCATATGTTCTTTGGTGTTCTACTCTGACCTAGAGGGAATATCTTGTCCCTAGATTCTCTTAGGTTAGACACAGTACGTGAGCCATTCTAACTGACTCTTGGGAGTCAGGGTCACCCTGAGAATGGTCAACAGAGAGAAGATGGGGGATATGGGACTTTGCAATGAGCTCTTGCCTGGGACCCCATGGGGGAGGAAGTAGCAGAGTAAAGTCTCATCCTACAGTTGGTTCAGGCAGGTGTCTGCACCACCAATGCATGAAGTTCATGTGTGAATGGAGTTAGAATGAGCACACCCTTAGAAAAGGACTGGAAACTCAGAGTCAAACAGAACTTTAGAATCTGGGTGAGGGCACAGGTAGCTCCTTCCAAGAAGAAAACTGTGTCATCTGAGAGAATAAACACTTCTAGAAATCTTGTTCCTGGCCCCAGATCTATGTGACCCTATCCTTCATGTACATGGGTTTTGTGATCCTAGAAAGGAATGAAAGACAGTGTAACACTTCCACAGTGGCATCAATGCCCAGGAGATGCTTCAGAACTCTGAGCCACACACAGCCCACAGAGAGGTGCCTAGGAGCTCAGGGAGAGTAGAGATGCCACTTTACTTCTCCCTCTCTATGTCCCTTGCTGAACTCTCAACATGCGGAAGAAGCTGAGCTGGTCAGGCCTGGATGTGGGGTAAGGGTCTGGGGAGATAAAAGAGCACAGGTGGCAGGTGGAAGCTGAGAGAGGTACAGCTTTGCCTGAAGAGAACCAGATACAGGGCAGAGACTGAGTCTGAAGAGTATGCGAGGGTCCCCAGCTTCTGCCTCTTCCCCTTTACTCCTTTATTTAGCCTATAGGAGGAAATGGAAGGAGAAATGTATGCTGTGGACATGGGGGAGCTGGGAGAGTTGTTTCTGGAATTTTTCCAAGAGGAAATGTGCTACCAGAACCCACACTCTGAGTACAAGACATTCTTAAGAGGCCCCTGCCTGGGTATGAATTTTACTTGCCCTGTGGTTTGGGGAGAGAAATTCCCAACCACTGAGGGAGTTGACATTCTCCTTATGCTGTGGTAAGTTGGAGCTTGGCAGGATGTTCCCAGGGTTCAGAGGAACTAGTAGGGCCCCCATGGTGAGGCGGGGCCAAGTGACATGACTCAACAAAGCCTCATCCTTTGGAAAGAAGCATTGGTTCCTAAACCAATAAGACTCCCTACTGGGAAAACATAGTCTGGGTTATTGCCTATCTCTACTCAGAAGCAGTCAAGAATTAGTCCAAGAGGCAGACTGTAGAGAAAGCTATGTGGTAAGCTTGAGGTGAAGACTCAGGGCCAGAGATCCTGTTTATCTGTCCCAGGTCCCTCAGTCTCCAGGCCAGGTTAGGATACCAGAGTCCCTCTGTCATGAAGTTCAAAGACATTACTCTGATCCTCGGGTAGAAAGCCCACCTTACCAGCCTTCCGAGCTGCTCTTTATCCAGTTCAACTCAGGGAAGCAAATTCTGCCCTCACCTCTATCCTTACCATTTTAACCTGACCACCTGCCACACTGTCACTACATGTGATCCCAGGCCCTCCTACTGAGGCCAAGTCCTGATGCTCTCCCATGTCCTTAGTGGACATCAGGTTTTTTAAGACTGCAGCCCACAGAGCCCAAAATATCCTTCCATTAACAAAGGACAGAGGAAAGAGGAGCCACAGAGTTGAGTCAGAAGATGGATACCTATACTGATTAAAGAAAAAATTAAATTCCATGAACCAGGTAGCTAAAGGTCTTATGAACCAGAGCAGGAGGAAGGAATGAACAGCTGAGTGAAAGTACTGAGCAGAATGGGAGGAATATAATCTTTGGGAGAGTGGGTCTGACCTATATGGCTTCTGGAAATGGATCATGGAACAAGACTTTGCCTGAGCATCTGTCAGTGAATGGAGTAGAAAAGAGCCATCCTTATGTCCCCTCTGGCTCACCTCTTTCCTATGCTGGAGGGAACACAGAAGCTATACTATAGTTGGGAGGACTAGGATTAGAGAACAAAAATGACTTCTTCTGCAACAGGTGATTTAAAGAAACATACACCCAAATCTTTCCATGTTCTTGGGCTGGTGAGGGGACATTCTGTCCAGAGAAGAGGATTGCCGGAAGATCAGTCTTTAGTCAGGTGAGTTTTGATTTGAATCTTTGCTCTGCTATTTACCACTCAGTAAGTTTATTAACTCTCAGAAACTAAATCCTTTGATCTATCAATGGGAATGTTTGGAAAAGCCTCAAGACTGTTAAAGAATCCTTGGCTCAGTATGTGCCAAATCTCCAGAACAGTGCCTTACACAGAGGGCCATCTGCAAATGCTGCAGCATCCTGAGCCCCATCCTCACCCACACCTGTCTAAAGTCTCTGTAGAGTTAGTGGTTGCCTCTCATGGGTTTCATTTATGTTCTTCAGGGATAGATCCAGGTGGACCAGGAGATGGAGCTGGATCCTGCACTGCCTGCTCTCAATGGGACTGTGCTGATCTCTGGGTCTGGGCCCTTTGTCCTGCTAGGGGTGCCAGGACTGGAGGAGCTGCATGGCTGGCTTTCTGTGCCCGTGTGCCTACTGTATGTGGCATCTTTGGCGGGGAATGCCATTCTGCTGGGACTGGTGGCAGCTGACAAGGCACTTCAGGCACCCATGTACCAGCTTCTGGCTCTTCTGGCAGCCACTGATTTGGTTCTGGCCACATCCACAGTGCCCAAAGCTCTGGCTATATTCTGGGGCCTGTCTGGTGAGATCTCCTTTGGAGCCTGCCTAGCCCAGCTCTTTGTTGTTCATGTGGCCTTCATTGCTGAATCCTCAGTGCTGTTGGCCATGGCTGTGGACCGTTATGTGGCCATTTGCCACCCTCTGCGCTATGGGGCATTGCTGACCCAGCGTGTGGTAGGAGCAGTGGCTGTAGCTGCTGTGACCCGTGGCACCTGTGTCATGGTGCCCTCCGTAATCCTGCTCCAAAGACTGCCTTACTGTGGGCAGCGGGTCCTGCCTCACACCTACTGTGAACATATGGGTGTGGCTCGGCTGGCATGCGGAGACACCCGCCCCAACATCTGGTATGGACTGGCCACCACACTGCTCTCCCCAGCTCTAGACCTAGGGCTCATAGTTGCCTCCTATGCCCTCATTCTCCATGCTGTCTGCCGCCTGCCATCCCATGGAGCCCGCCGCAAGGTCCTGGGTACCTGCGGGGCCCATGCCACTGTCATTGTTCTCTTTTATACACCTGCCTTATTTTCCTTCCTCACTCACCGATTTGGCCACCACACAGTGCCCAGTCATATCCACATCCTACTGGCTAACCTCTATGTGGTGGTTCCCCCAGCCCTCAATCCTGTGGTATACGGAGTACGGACCCGGCAGATTGCTCAGAGGCTCAGGGGTTTGCTTCAACTCTTCTGGGCCGGCACAGTGAGGAAAGTGGACCCTGAGAGGGCCTCCCCACAGGAATGAATGTGCTCCTGTATTCTCCAGGTGCACCCTCAGATGACCAGGTGATGCTGCAAGACTCACCTGCATAGGACTCTAACCGAGGTGTCTCCACCATGTGCCCCCAGGTGGCCCTGTGCTCATGCCAACCCCATTTTCATCATGTAGACCCAGTCCATTCCGGGCCTTCCTAACTCTGTATTGATTTCCATGGATGGAGCACAGACATAAAGAAGGGACTAAGTATGGAATATGACGAACAGGGATACCCAGACACAGCCTGGGGATTAGGATTTCAGCTTTCTCTGTCAGGCAACCCAGACAGAGCACAATTAGTGAAAGATGCCTCTGAGTTGGCCCTTTTGCACAGTGCCTGACACTAAGGAGGAACTTCATGTTTATAGAAGGGATAGAAACAGAAGGAGCTCAAGATGTGAATAAAATAGAACACAGTTCTGGAAATGGGCGTGGTTTCTGACATAGGTGATTAATACCTCGAGGTTGGGAGACTTGCTGGCTTTGGATGGCACAGGAGTGACAATAATGAAGCTGCCTCCTGGAGCTCTCTTCCTACTTTGAACAGATGCTGAAACTTCAGCTTTTCCAACTTGTGCTATTGACTGCAGATAGCAAAACATGGGACAGTGACTTTATGGTTTGTCTCTTCTTTCACTCTTCCTTTCCTGTGTCTCTTTCTTCATCACGTGTCATGATTCTAGTGACACCCACCTGGACACTGATCCTGGACAGGTTTCCTACCTCATGCAGATTAGATTCCACCCCCAATCCTTTCTTATCTGCTAACCTCCAAGGGGAACCTCCTCTGGTTCACATGGTTACTGCAAGGCAAGACTAGAGGAGCTGATGAAGAATGTTTCTCTGTCCTTGGGATGGAGACAGAGGGTGCAAATCTGTAAAGAAAGATAAGGGTATGATCTCTCAGCAAGGAGAGCTCAACAGAACCTGAGGTATGACATCCTGAATCACACATTCAATTATGCCCTTAAACCTTTTCCCAGAAGAAAAAGTGGTGGATTCATATGCATTTCCCTACCAGGTATATGCTGGAGAAAGGATTCCAAAGGATGGGATGTGTAAGCAGAGTGTTCTGTTAAGTGTTCACAAGATCTAAAGTTGGGGGTGCTGTGAAAAGTAGGGAAGTGATGAAATATATAAATAGACGAACTACTGAGACCAAATTCTTCAATAGGAAAATGAGGCAGTACTCTTCTAAAGGAAATACGACATCCTTCTAGGCATTTGGGTGAATGTGAGGGCTCTACATTGCCTAAGAAGTATAGACGAGCATTAGTAGAGGAGAATAGAGTAATTTAGATTGGCCAGTACTAAGAACAGTGAGCTGTGACTCTTTGTTCGACCTTAGGAACCAAACTTTTCCTTTTCCATAGTAATTCCCCAGTTGAGAGGCCGGAGGACTTCAAGCTTGGCAGCTTTCTGTGGCAGGTTGGAAAATACTGGGAAAGGGTTTTCTTGGAGAATAGGAGGTGGAAGCTGCTGGCATTAAGACTGGGGGAACTAGGGAAAGCATTTTATAGTGGAAAGAGATGGAAAAGTTGAAAGGCCCTAGGATAGTGATGTGGGAAAGGAATAGAACACAGCAGTCCCGTGAGTGTTGCTGAAGCAATCCCCCAGAGGTACACTTGGGCCCTCATCCAAGTTCACAGTTAAGTAAATGAGGTCTGTTCTTGAGATTGAACAAGTAGGGTTGAATTTCCTTCTTGAGTCTTCCCTCCCTGAAAGTTGGGGGAAAGATCATAATCCCTCTTGAAAGGGGCCCTCACCAAAGTCCCCACAGGATGTCTCAGGTTTGCCTTAATCTGTTTGGACGGGAGGGCCCAGGAAGGTGGGGCAGATCTCAGACTGGGGATGGACAAGGAAGACCCTGTTTGTAGTAAGAAACTCACTGCCCTCCCCTGTTTGGAGGCCCATTTCTGTCAAAACCTTTTTCCCCACCTTCCCACACCCTTCCCATCCCCTCATGCTTCAGCCCTTTCAGATGGTGAAATCTGTCCCCCCTGCTGAGACTATTCTCCCACTGGAGATAAAAGCCCAAGGGATCCCCCAGGACTTTACTCCTGCAGCTGATGCAAGATGCAGCCCATCCCAATTCTTCTGACCTGTCTGCTGTTGCTGTCGCTGGTGCCTCCAGGACAGCTTCAGGTATGAGCTGAGGGTGGAGAGATCACAGCAGATAGGGGAGATGCTTTGTGCTGGCTTCCTGCACTATCCAGATTCTGTTCAAGGGCTCCGAGGTTCTGGGAGTGTGAAGATAGATAGTGAGAACTGCGGGGGATGGGGGGAGAAGAGACACCCTATCTGCTGTGATTTGGGCTTGTGCAAACATAGGGTAAGTGTGAGGAGACAAGGGTAAAGGCAATAGAGGAAGGAACTCTGGATGTTGTGCTGCTCAGTTCTAAGGCCTTGTTTTCTGTAAAAGTCTGCCACCTTCTTCCTATGTTAGGGATGCTGGAGCTAAGGGAGGCCAGCCCAAGCTATAATAAGCTACACAATTTTTACTTTGTTACCCCTCCAAAGCTAAACTATTGGGCTGGAGTTGCAGGCAAAAATACAGCCAGGTTAAGCTATGGGGCAGAATAGCTATAGGTAAGACTTCTCAGAGAGCCAGGGCCATACACCTTAATGCTCAAAGATTCTGTAAGAAAACCCCAGTTGGTGCTTCAAGCCTGGTAAAAAAGCCTTGGGAAGGAGTTTTCAATCTAGTGCTGGCTCATCTCACTTCAAAATGGGAGTGGAGACATAGCCTTAGAGAATTATAACCAATACAGGGTGTCTATAAAGTTCATGTACAATTTAAAATAGTTTTAAATTTTAAAATGCCCACAAACTTTATGGACACCCTGTATAATGGCTTACTATAGGCAGGCCAGGCACTTTTCGAAGTATCTAATGAATATTTTACCTATCTATCTATCATCTACATATCTATCTATCATCTTTATTTTACTATAATTCTTAAAGCAAAAGAAGGAAGTACATGCAGTGATTCTCCCATATGAAGACCTGGCAGTGTTACAGAGCCAAAGTTAGAACTCAGGAAATCTGGCCATAGAATTATTGGGTCTGGTTTCTAAGTGAGGAGGAAGTAATATGACAGGCAAGGGGAGAGTACCTTGAAGTCTGCGCTCTCTGGCCTAGGACTGTTCCCTCTCCATTTAGTTGAACAAGAGAATTGCCTTCACCTTCCCTCCTGGCCTGTGCTGTACAGACCCCAACAGAACCTGGTGAGTGGCAGCTCTCTTAGTTGTCAGAGCACAGGATTTAGAACCAACAGGACATGTGGAGGAAGCTCGCAGCATGGTCAGTTTTTAATCATGGGACTTAGTAAGATATTTTGAAACTCTCAGAACCTCTTGGTTTTCAATTATAAAATGTGGATTGCAGTTCATCCCCTGCTGTGTTCTTGTGAATGCTAAACACAAGCCCAGGCTCTGGTGCCTCATACTGCTAATTCCCCTTCTTTGATGATTTGGAGCTCTCTGTCCCTGCTCTCTTCAAGACAAGGTAAAGTTGTGGGAATCCGCAAATCTGTAGAGTCGGGATGCCATGGAGAATGGAAGCTCTCTAAGGCTGTTCCATGACACTTCTCTGTACACCAGCTTTGCTCTCTTCCACAGAGCCTTGAGGAAAAGCCAGCTTCCAGCAATGTGAACAGTAGCCATATCCAGCCAGTGCATGAGGTAGGGTAACAGTGGCCTTACCGATAGGTGCTGGAAGGAACTACAGCTTCAATTCCAGGAAATCAAGGGAAGGGTAAATCAAACATTTGACAGAGGGATGCTTGACAGACAGCTCTATCTACCCTGTGCAGATAGAGCTCTCTGGCACTCTTGGGCAGGGGCATAGCGCTTGTAGCGTTATATATACTACACACTTCATCATGCTTAGTGTGCCTGTGACATGCTTTTGCAGCTGGTGAGAAGGGTGCTGGGCTTTGAGGTTGAGGGTGAGGAGTGCCATTGTGTGGTCTACCTGCCCAACAACCCCATCCCCCTGAAACAGCTGGAGCAGCTACAGAGTACAGTCCAGGAGCTCATCAGCAAGTCTGAGCAGCAGCTGTCCAGAGTGAGTGCTGGGCTGTGGGCTGGGGCTGGGGCAGGAGGTTATTTAAGCACAGTCTTTACTGTATCAGCATGGACATGAGTCCAGGCAGTGGAGGAGAAACTGACAGAAGCATGACCCTTATCTTTGAGAAGGATCCATAGAATTAAGGGGAAATTCAGTACTCTTCTTAGGATCCCCAGTGGTAGTAACAAAGTGTACAGGCTTATATAGGGGGTGCCTCCTACATTCATGGGTGAATTAATGGGTATGAATTCACTAGAAGATAAGAAGAGGATAACTTTGACCAAGGCACAGAATAATCAGAGGTTTGGAAGTCTCATGCCTAGAGCAAAGGAAGCAGGAATGAGTTTGAGTTGAAGTGTTAAGATAGAAGCACTGCATAGAGAGACTTGTGGGCCAAGCTGGAAAGCCTGGCATTGATCCTGTAAGTAAAGATGAATAAGTAGAAGCATTGTGTTAGCGGTGTGATGTGGTCAGTTGCTTATTGTGATCTTCACCTGTGGAGCTCCTAGGGAAGGTTGATGGGATGTGCCGACTACAAGCTGGGTTTCCCTCACCAAGCCACTCCTGAGGAGGGGCTCTAACCAGGGGAGGGAAAAGAGAAGCTGTATGGTGGGAGGGTAGTGAAAAGAAGGACATGAGTGTCCTCAGTTGTGAAATGGGGAAAATACTAATGCTCACCTCAACGACTGTTAGTGGCAGCAAATAAGGGGACAGTCATGAGAGTGCTGTATGGGCTACATGGCCCTGGGGCATGCACAGAAAAGTAATGGGTGTTGACACGTGGGGGAACTGCCTCTGCACCCCCATGCTCAGGTCAGTGAGTGTGCACACGCCTTGGAGGATCAAGGCAATGAGGTTCTGGAAAAGAGCTACATGCTGAAGTTCAGAAATCCCAGTGCCCTGGCTTCTCCCTATGAGACCCCAACCTTCGACCTGCTACTCCTGGAGCTTCAGGGAGCACAGGAGCTGGTGACCCAGCTTAAGGCCAACGAAGGAGTCAATGGGGCTGGAGATCTCCTCCACCAACTCCACAGCCAGGTACTTGGATGGATTAAAGAACAGCCTTCCCCCTTCATAGCCTTGTGTCTTGTCTACCCTCATACATTAGACACCTTCCAGAATTACTTCTTTCTCGGGGGGGTGGGGTAGGGAGGGTGGAGGGACCCTGAGCTGAGAAATATGAGAGACTGAGTTCAGTTCTTAAGAACACTCCATGACACCATCACATCGAAGATGAAGGTAAAAAGAAATAACACTTGATGACCCACATCCCTGGCATCTCATTTCCATAGGTGACTAATGCCAGTCTCATGCTCAAGCTCCTGGCTGACTCTGAGCAGCGCAGTTTTGGTGCTTTCCAACAGGAGGTGGATGTCCTCAAGGGCCGTCTAAACAAGTGTGAGAGGGATAGTGAGCCAGAACAAGCCTCCAGATACCCTAGTCCACCCCTGCCCCCTGGTGAGTTCACAGGCTGAATGTCTCAAGAGCTTGTCTTTCCAGTGACCAGGTTAGAAGTGTCAGTTTAGCTGTGGTGTGCTAAGAAGCAGACAGTAAAAATGTTGATGGAAAATAAATCTTTCATTTCCTTTTTTTGTGTATCACTGAGGGAAGCAAACTGGTCTATGCTCATGCATGGGTGTACTTATATGCACAGACATGCAAATATCCCCAGATCAGACATACATTCTAACCTCTATTCATGCAAAATCAATTTTCTTTTGTACTTGTATAGACACTTAGGTATATGGACATACACTGAAAAGCACACATGGTCATTACACATTCAAATTCTGCTTTCTGTAGGTTGTGTGCTTTACACCTACATCAGATCTTGACTACTCTTCCCTCTAGGATCTTGTGTTCATGGAGGCCTCCAGAAGGTTAGCACACCCCTTGTGGTGCAGCTCAATTGGAGAGGCTTTTCATACAAGAAAGGTGCCTGGGGCCGAGACTCAGCACCTAATTCAGCCTCTTCTCTTTACTGGGTGGCCCCTCTGCGTGAAGATGGCAGGTAAGTCCTGGAACACTTCTCTTCTGCAACTAGGTTAATTATAAATGTCTCCTACCCTTACTCTATTTTTTTTCCCCATAGCCCTAGCCTAGCCCAGCTTCCTCTCTCTGCATTAGGTGTGACCCTGAGCAAACCTAGCTTAGGCCTCCTAACACTTCTATCACGGGATATGTATCATCCACACACAAAGATAGTTCTATTTCTAATCTGATCTTTTGCCAAGGACAAATTCTTCTACACCTGAGTCTTAGAATCCCAATTTCCTGAATAGAAGTTTAAAGCATGACCCTGGCCAAGCTTAAGACTGAGAGTTGGCCAATCTGAATTTGAATCTCAGTATTGCCACTTAAGCAAAGCAACCTTGAAGAGATAAATTGACACCTCAGACTCCTTTTTAGCCATGTGCAAGATGAGGATAGTTAAATGTATGACAAGATCAAATAAGATTACACAGAAAAGTATAGCCAACACAGTAAGTAATGATATATATTTATTAGATGAAAGGATGGCTAAATGAATCAACAAATAGATGCATGAGACCAGTATTTAAAGTCAGTGTATGTGGAAATGTGGTAGAGACCCAGTTGAGTAGGGAATCACAGGAAGGAGGGATAGATGTAGTTTGAGCCAGTCATTGAAGATCCCAATTCAGAAATAATAAAGCTCCCCAATTCCTATAAACACTTTTTATTATATAAAATACATTTATGTACCTTTGTTCTTGGAATCCTCTCAAAATCTTTATGGGTAAGTCAAGACTTATTACCCAATGTTATGCAATGAGAATGGTTATAACTCAGAGATAATTTAAAGGACTTTACAAAGTTACTGCATGATCATAAATCTCCCTGAACCCAGTTCCAGAACTCTATCCTGCTACAGGACACCTGCAATCTCTAGGGCAGATGGAAAGCCCTGAGGCCTAGATACAGAAGATTATCTATAAAGAAGAAAAACTAATAGCCGCTATTTGTTGATTGCTCATTTTGAGGCAAATATTCTGCACATTATTTTCTTTGCATCATCTTGGTCAGTTCTGACAATCAAGTAGATTTGTTTGTTATGCTTTTGAAGATTTTAATTATAAGTGGAGTGACCTTGAGCAAATTTCTTTCTTTCTTTTTTTCTTTTTGAGGCAGACTCACTATATTGCCCTGGATAGAGTACTGTGACGTCACAGCTCACAGCAACCTCAAACTCTTGGGCTTAAGCGATTCTCTTTCCTCAGACTGCTGAGCAGCTGGGACTATAGGCGTCCACCACAACGCCCAGCTATTTTTTGGTTGTAGTTGTCATTGTTGTTTGGTGGACTCAGGCTGGGTTTGATGTATGTGGCTGGCACCATAGCCACTGAGTTATAGGTGCTGAGCCCTTGAGCAAATCTTATCAATTTTGATACCTAGCCTCCTAACTTGTAAGGATAAAACCCATTTTACAGTGTTTTATTATAATTAAGATAATGTGTACACAGTGCTTAATAGGCACTGTACAAGTGGTATTTTTGTTACTGTTTTTTAAAAAAATAATTATTTTGTCATAGTATATAGTAAAAAGAAGATGGATTAAAAATCAACTGCTTAATGCCAAAGTCCCTGTTTGTAATTAGCATGCTAACCTGCCCTTTTTTGTAGCACTTTTTACCTTGGATATTTTTGTTCTCACCTAATGATTCTGATGTGGGGACTTGACATAGGTACTTTGATTACTATCGACTGTACAAGTCCTATGATGACCTAGTGCTGCTGAAGAACTATGAGGAGAGGAAGATGGGCTATGGCGATGGCAGTGGCAACACCGTGTACAAGAACTTTATGTACTTTAACTACTATGGCAC
Source organism: Galago senegalensis (assembly GCA_963575145.1). Lineage (NCBI taxonomy): Eukaryota > Metazoa > Chordata > Mammalia > Primates > Galagidae > Galago > Galago senegalensis. Next base: position 38,440 of record CAUYTI010030526.1, on the reverse strand, counting down.
AAGTGACATGGCCAAGGTTGACCTTTCCTCCAACACCCTCGTGCTGCGGCGCACGTTGCCTGGTGCCACTTATAATAATCGCTTTTCCTATGCTGGTGTGCCCTGGAAGGACTTAGATTTTGCTGGGGATGAGAAGGGGCTGTGGGTGCTCTATGCTACTGAGGAGAGCAAGGGAAACCTGGTTGTGAGTCATCTTAATGCCAGCACCCTGGAAGTGGAAAAAAGCTGGCACACCAGCCAGTATAAGCCGGCCCTGTCAGGGGCCTTTATGGCTTGTGGGGTGCTCTATGCCTTGCGCTCACTGAGCACTCGCCAAGAGGAGATCTTCTATGCTTTCGATACCACCACCGGGCAGGAGCGCCACCTCAGCATCCTGCTGGACAAGATGCTGGAAACGCTGCAGAGCATCAATTACTGCCCCATGGACCACAAGCTATATGTCTACAATGATGGCTACCTCCTGAATTATGATCTCACCTTCCTGACACTACAGCCCAGGCTCCACAGACCACCAGCCAGAAGGCCTTCTGGGGCTCATGCACCAATAAGACCTGTCAAACACAACTAGTTCTCCAGGTCCGGAGCGTTGGTGGAAATGTGTCCACCAGGAGGGCCACTTCTCAAAATGGCCATCATGATTGGGAGACATTGATTATATCTAATTAGTTCTTTATGTAATTAATACCTCAATCAGCACATTAAAGATCCCTTTAATAATGGTGTAGACAGATTTAATTGGGAAAAAATAAATTATTAGCTAGTAAAACAATACTCCCTCTTTCTGGTGTTTTGGTATCTCATATTCCTTTCCAAAAACTATTGACACAGCACCTAAGCTACTAGGTATCTAGTAACCTAGGATTGTCAGTTGACAACATATGATTCTAGTGCCAAAGATACAGGGGAGCTGGTCGTTAGAGTGAAATATGGAAGTTCCCTGTCTTATCTTCATCTTCCTTTAGGGTCCCCAGGACTGAGTTGTGGTTTGATGATCCATTTTTTCACGGACCTGGATCAATCTCACCTTTAAGTGCAATTGCGAGAGGTGCTTAGCCTGCTCTAGGAAATTAGCAACCGAAAAGTGAGCAAGAGGAGGATCTGACATGGATTAGACTGGCAGTACAGACATTCTCAACACAGAATTTGTGTGCTAGCAGGAAATCTCCTGGCCGACTATCACCTCTCTGCTTTCCTTTAATGCACTGAGAATATATGGGCTCCAACTCCCTGCTTGTCTGTCTGCATGGTATTTTCATCCTTCTGTAGGCAAGTGGATGGAATATATACAATCCAGACCCTGAAGTCTTCCCAGTAACAAAAGATGCATACACTTTCACATATACATTCACAAATATACCTTCAATAAGACATATACATTCTCACTCTTATACAAACACCATCTATACCCAAATATCAGCATGGACATGAGTATGCATTTTAACAGATCTACTAATAGAAAATTCAACAGCTTCCCAAATAAAAATCAAACACTATCCTTCAAATTTGCATAGTATTGAGACTGTACCAGTTCCCTTAGGGATTTTACTATTAACCACCTCTACTTTCACTTCTTGATTCCCATATGCCTCTCTCTCTTAATGTTTTGATGCAAAGGTGGGCACTTAGGATTGTGTTAGAGCATTGCAACGAATCATTCTAAAATGTCTGCTGTAATGACAGAGGGTAAATATCCTCATGGTACGTGATAAAAAGTTAGGTTGCAAGAAACAGCTCACTCACCTTTAGTTTGGAACACTTCTACAGGGACCCTCCCAGGCTAGTCCTAAACCTGCTTTGTAGGGCAGTGAAAATCTTTCCCATACCACAATGGAGCACACTTAATTCTAGAATCCCAAAATCTAGACTATAGAGAAAGCATGACATCTTCTTTTACATAACGCCTTTATTCTTGCTCCATCTTCCTAAACCCACCCTTTTCAGGTCACTAACAATATTAAAGAGCTCCTCCCTATGGGAGAGACCATATTCTTACAGGAATATGGCTTTTATATGGTTTCAGTAAAACCAACTTTTCATACATGTCTGACATCCCTGTAAGGGGCCTATACAAAGTACCACACAGAAATCCCACACACTTAAACCACATTTTAAAATTCTGGTTTTTATTTATTTTTTACTAGTTCCAACTTGAAAGATTTTTTCCCCATTTTATGGAAAATTGTCTTATTTTATTTTATTATAGAAACTTAGACTCTCCCAAATATGTCCTCAGCTAGCCTAGGCAGACTGTGAGATTGGGGTTGACATCACAATATCCCTTTTCTGAAGAGGTCATGCCCTTGGTGGGTGGGGCAAGAGGAGGGACAACTCTGGGAGGAGTCATCACTACTTAGTCCACTGTGGGCCAAGTATGAATCAGTAGCCACAAGAGGCCTCAGCAGGGCCACATCTGGAGAGCTGGGGTGAGGGCACAACATCGCAAAATACCTAGCCCTCGCCTGGTCTTTCATCCATTTTTGGGCAACAAGGAAACTAGCTTGTAGCCTGAGAATATAACATCCAAGATTAAGGCTAGCAGAAACATCGTCTGCCCTCACCCCTTCTGCCCCTACTTCTACCTGCCCGACTGCCCACCTACTAAGGTCCATGCCACACGCAGTCTCTCGGATGCCCAGGATGCCCCAGAGTAGGCATCCTCCAGGTCTGCCTGAAGACAGGTTTACCTCTTTGACTGTCACTCGAGTGACAGTGAAGACACCAGGCAGACAGAAGGACTTTATGATAGCTGATAACACCTCAGTGAGGCAGTTCAAGGAGAAGCTATCGGCTCACTTCCAATGCCAAACGGACCAACTAGTACTGGTCTTCATGGGCCGCCTTCTCAGAGACCAGGACACACTGAGCCAGAGGGGCATCACGGATGGCCACACCATTCACCTGGTCATCAAGTCCAAGAATGGCCCCAGATCCCTAGCCCGTTCCTCCTGGAGCCTGCCAACCAATGAGCCCTGCCACCGGGACGGAAACATCAAAGGAAACAGCAATGGGGTACACAAACCTGATGGCGAGAATCAAGCCCCAGTGGAATCAGCTCACTTTGTGAGGTCTCATATGCCCAAGGTGCATACCCAGAACCAAGAAGTGGGCAGTCCAGAGCACATAGCACAGATTTTGGAGGATCCTAGCATCCAGCGGTTTCTGTCCAACACAGAGTTCATGCGGCAGTTCATCTCAGAACACCTAGACATTCAACAATTGAGGCGGCAGAACCCAGAGATGTCCCACCTGCTTGACAATTCTGAGATTCTATGGCAGACCCTAGAGCTGGCCAGGAGCCTTGCCATGATCCAAGAGATAATGCAGACCCAACAGCCTCCACAGAACTTTGAGCATCCACTGAATCCACAGCCATACCTGGGCTTAGAGACAATGCCAGGTAGGAACAGTACCCTGGGTCAGAGCTCTGCTGGTTTCAATGAGCAAATGCTCAACAGCATGCAAGATCCTTTTGAGGGCAACCCTTTCATAGCTCTCCTAGTAGGGAAAGTGCTGGAAGAATTCAAGGCCTCATCCCCAACTGCATCGCCATCCCAGGAACGGCGGGACCAGCTCCCACAGCTCCCTACAACCCGAGTCATCCATGCTAATTCTCGTGATTTCTCGTCAACCCCTCTAGCCAATGGCACCTCCAATGGGGTCAATCATGTTTTCAGGGGCAATACTGCCACGATTTCCACCAAGGAAAAGAACAATATCCATTCCCTTCATCAGCCAGTGGGGATACCAGCCTTACCTAGCATAGAGCTTCCCCAGAAGCCCCAGGATGAAGACAAGGGTGCCACTATCTCTTTAAGTAGCTCCGAACAAAGATCAGAGGATGATCAGCTGTTGGATGAGCAGACCAGCTCTCAGATCACAGGAGGCATGATGCAGTTGCTTATGAACAACCCCTACCTGGCAGCTCAGATGATGTTGTTCATGAGTATGCCCCAGGTGAGTGAACAGTGGTGGCAGGAGCTGCCCACATCCCTGCAGCAGGTACAGCTTTCTGACTTGCTTGTAGCCCTAGAAAACCCTAAAGCATCACAAGCAATATTGCAGATAGAGCAGGGTCTCCAGCTGTTGGCCACAGAGGCTCCTGTTCTTCTGTCCTGGGTTGCACCTTACCTGTGGGGCCTGGGTTGGCTTCCTGCTCCAAGCTGCAGCTACCCTGACCCAGCACAGTGGCCCTGGAATTCTCCAGAAGTAACTGAATCCAAAGGTCCTGAGTGCTGCCACAAATCTGGAGCAGTCCTACAGAGACTACAGTGTGTAAGCGGGAATACCTCCCACACTCTACAAGACCCTGAGATTCGTTTTAGCAAGCAGATGGAATCTCTTCAGGCCATGGGATTCCAGAACCACCATGCCAATCTGCAGGCACTTATTGCTACAGAGGGGGACACCAGTGCAGCTATCCGCAAGCTCAAGAGGTCCCAGGGATTCTAACCACCATGCCTACCTGCTGACCCACTTGACCACCTCATCTGCTTTTTCCACCTCTCCTGATGCCTCCAGACAGGAGGAGTCCTGGAATAGGTGTTACCAACCAATGCTCTCTACACTGAGTAATGGATCATTGGCCATGGCTGGAAGATCTGTCAATAAAATGGCTACACCCACTTACCCCATCTGAGGTTTTACTTTGTTTCTTTTGCAAGAGAGCAACTAACTGTGTGTACTATCTCTTTCTAACCAACTGTACATATATGAACACACAAATCACACATACTTCACACATTAATATACAGAGAAAAAGTATCAGTTTCATGTACCATGCTCAGATAACCAAGAACATGCATACTCTGCCTCAGACAGGTGTGCAAAGGTACACAAGCTCACACAGGGAAAGATTCCCATAGGTAGGCTCATTGATTCAGTGCACAGGTACACACAGCTGTGTGGATACACATACACAAAACACCTAGAGGCACATAAACAGACCCACAGGTAGTAAAAGACAATAATAACATACCCATACAGAAAAGGAAACTTATTACATATGTAGCCCCAGATATTTAGTCATAAAGATTGCCTTGATTTCTCAAACCCAAATTTTTCAGTTCTGAAAGTGGAAAAGGAATAACCTGGTGGGATAGAGTAGGAAGAATCCACATATCACCCAGGTGTTGATGAGTACCTTATTATCATCAGAACGTCACACTTACTGCCATTGCTACAATTATAGGACTTAGATGGGCTATCACTATTGTCTTATTAGCACACAGAGACACAGCCGTGGCTAATTTCATTGCATATTCCTGTCACCAAAAACCCAGCCCTCCATGGACACAGCACTTTGATAGAGTATCACATCCTTCAGCATGTCTCATGTGGGTAGCTTCTGTTTTCCACAGATGCCAAGGCCTTGTCATCTCCTTTTCCTGCCTCACCTAGAGTATTTTAGCCTGGCAGGATATGCAATCGTAGTTCGGTCATTCAATTACTAAATAACTTAGTAAATTCTAGCCATAGTCTAATCAATCAATATTGAAGATGTAGCAGTGAAAAAAAAGAAAAAAAACAAAGATCCTTTATTTACAAAGTTTACTTTTCTTTCTTGAATAGCGATACAAGATAATATTCAAATTAACTTGTAAATATGTTAAGTATTAGTTACTATAAGTGCTAGTAATAAGAATAAGAATAATGATAGTATAAAAATAAAGCATCATAAGAATGGAAAAGCAAGAATCTAATGTATTCAATTCTGATATGAGGACAATTGATGTTAGTACATGGGCGAGGGGCAAGGGAAGGAGGGAGAGGGGTGGGAGGTTACGGTGTGTGACACACCTCTTGGAGGTGGAACACTATTAATAGAGGGACTTCACCCAGCAAACACAAGCTGTATAACCTGACTCATTGTACCCTAAATGATTCCCCAACAATAAAAAGAAAAAAAAGCCATCAGGGAGGGCCTTTCTGGAAAGGTGACATTTGAGCAGAAATCAGAAGGAATTTGGAGAAATGAACATGCAATTCCCTGACAGAAGGATGATCTAGTCAGAGAAGGCTCTATGAGAGTTCCAGCCCCATGATAAGGATATTCTTGTGTTTGAAGAATGGCAAGGAGATAATGCAGCTGCAGTAGACAAAAAGAGCCAGGGCAGTGGGGAGGAAATAGGAGAGATCTTGAAGAGTTTGTAGGTCTGGTGAGGACTTCAGATTCTTTTTGTGAACGCAATAGAATGGAGAATAGGAAAATCAAGTAGATGACTTTTGCACTAAAGCAAGTGAGAGATTGTAGTGTCTGGGACTGGGTGGGAGCCCTAGAGGAGATGAGAAGTTGTCAGATTCTGAACTCTAAAGAGGATCTACAGAGATTTGTGTACTCAGCAGACCACCTCTTCCCAGCCTTGACGTCACCAGCACAGGAGTGAAGGACAAGCCCACAAAGCTTCGAGTACTTCTAGCAACCTCACTGCTAAACACATCCACTTCGCTGCTACAACCTACCCAAAAGACAAGTCTTAAGAAAGAAATTATGACCAATACGGATTTTTCACATTTAATTTGATTATGCTTTATACCCTTTTTGCCACAGTTTACCTAAAAGCCCAAGATCTTTAGGTCATCTTTCTGATTTTTATCCCAGTACTTTCTGAAAATTCTTCATTTGACTCATTTTTCCAATTCCCCTAACCTTTCCATCCTACCATTTATAAGTCAGAATTCCCCTAACCTTTCCAATTCCCCTAACCTTTTCCAATTCCCCTAACCTTTCCATCCTACCATTTATAAGTCAGAATTTAGCAATAGCAAAACTCGTACACCTATGGACTGCTTTCTAAGACTTCCCTTACCTTTTTGCTATAAGGGAAATCTGGCTGTCCACTGAGGACACTGCTTTTCATGCAGTAGTGGCTACTTTTTCATATCCCATGAACTTAGAAGTGGATAGGTGTCATTCTTACACCTTTTGATCCTAGTTCTCTAGCTTCAAGACTACTTCATGATCCATAAGTAATTCTGACATAAAATCACCGACTAAATTCATTGTGGTTACACCCAACTCCTTGCCTAATTTCACTGTAGGCAGAGAAAAGCATACAACTGTGCTGACTAGTTTTGTATAAATTTATTACAAAAGTCTTAATTGTCCTCTTAGTAACCCTAACTGCATTTTCTCAGACTGATGCTCTCACCAGAATCTGCATCAGAATCATGAGAAGAATGTACTAAAATGCAGATTTCTGAGCTATAATCTAAGGGTTTCTGACTCAGTAGGTCTAGATTGGGGCCCAAATTTCTCATTTCTAACAAGTTTTCAGGAGATGCTGGGGAACCACACCTGGAAATCTACTGTCCAATTCAATTTACTGCTTTATCCTCATTTCATACCTTTCTTGCTGCTCTTCTTAAATCTTTCCTTTTCTATTTTGAATCTCAGCCGAAGTTCCATTTTAACAAGAAGACAGTAGTGATCAGAAGGGCCTTACTTCTACACTCTGCCCTCCACATTGTCGTAATGTTTCTAAACCAAGCTCTCCACATGGGCATTCACTCCCAATCTCTCTAAACTATCTAGTCAACAACTTACTCTTAAAATTGTTTTCCCTTTTTCATAAGCCTTTAACCTCACATTCCCACATAACCCTCATCCCCTTTCTCCCATACTGGGTCCTCTTTCTAAACCATTTGCTTTTAAACACCGTCCCATCAGGTTTTCTGCTTCTAACACTCTACCAGTGCTGGTCTCATGATGGTTCCAGTTTGTTCTTTGGTCAAATCCAGTGGCAAATTCTCAGTCCTCATCCTGTGTCATTTAACACAGTTGGGTACTCTCTTCTTTTTGAAACTTTTCTTCTGGTGTGTCCTCTCTCTACCTTACTGTTTTCATTTCTTCTGCTTCCTCTGCCAAATTCTTCTGATCTTTCAGACTTGTAAATGTTGTACAGACACTAAACTCAGATTTTTTTTATCTTTCTTTTTTCTTATACCCACTGACTAGCTAATCTCAACCAGGCAATGATTTTAAGCATTCTTTTTTTTTTTTTTTTTTTGCATTTTTTTGGCTGGGGCTGGGTTTGAACCCACCACGTCCGGCATAGGGGCCAGCACCTTACTCCTTTGAGCCACAGGCGCTACCCCTATTTTAAGCATTCTTTAAATGCTGATGAGCCCTGGACTTATAACCATTTCGATATAAAATAGACATCTCAAATATATGTGAACCTCTTTAACAACCTGCTGATTTTCTGCTTAACAACTTGTTCATTTCCTGGCCTTCTTACTTTATCTCAGTGTATAACATGCTTTGAGTTCCTCTGGGGGATATAATAATTAAAAACAAAAAAGTTTTCATTCACTTCTCCTTTATATCCCAAATCCCATCTATCAGCAAATTAATACTTTGGAAATACATAAAGAATTCATGGTTAATGTTGAATCAGACAGAAAACAGGGATAGAGGATGCCAGGAAAGAAGATCCTGGACTGGATCAGTCCAAGATCAGTCCAGGATCAGTCCAGGATCTTCTTTCCTGGCACCCTCTGAGATGGGCTGAAACACTCTCTATAAGGATCCTGTCCTTATATGGGTCTCTGCAAGCCACATATGAGGTTTTGTGGCAGCAGGGTGCTTGGCCTGAGCCTGGGACTCTCACTGTGAAGAAAGGAATTGTGATAAAGGAATAGAAACTGTAAAGGGCAGGGGAACAGGAGTTCCCAGGATTCAGAGCACCTAGAGGAAGTCTCCAGAATCCATTGTGTAAGGCTGTGATGTCAGCACTGAGGTCACAGAAGCGACCTGAGAGAGTGGGTTCCGGTCCAGAAGGCCTCAAGGGTGGCTGTGCAACAAGATGAGGGCGGTTTGGAGCCCTGTATAAGAGGAAGGACGGGGCCACAGCTGAGTGGTACGTAGCCCCCACACTGGGCTCTTCCTCCCACCTTTGTCTCCATACCTGTTAACTACCAGACGTCTTTCTCAGGGCCCTAGCTTTTCCTCCCCTGACCCTAACATCTATCAATTGCATAATCCCCCAGAGGCATCCTGTTCCAGGAATCTCAAGACCCCTTCCTTGTTGCCCATGTAGTTTTCCCCACCCTGAGTCCCAAGAACCTCTTCATGTTCACCTTTCCCACCTTTGCCATTGCCTGAAAGAATGAACTGAGATTCCATTCTCATCCCCCTAGCTGTGTCCCCACAGACCTGGGCCTTCTGCTGCCACCATGGCCAAAAGCGGAGAGGCTCTGCCTCAGGGCACCCCAGCACCAGTCCAGGATCCCCACCTCATCAAGGTGACAGTGAAGACGCCCAAGGACAAGGAGGATTTCTCAGTTACGGATACCTGCACCATCCAGCAACTGAAGAAAGAGATATCCCAGCGCTTTAAGGCCCACCCTGATCAGCTGGTTCTAATCTTTGCTGGCAAAATCCTCAAGGACCCTGACTCATTAGCACAGTGTGGAGTTCGAGACGGCCTCACTCTCCACCTGGTCATCAAGATGCAGCGCCGGGCCATGGGCACTGAGTGCCCAGCTGCTTCTGTCCCTGCCCCAGGCCCAAGTCCTGGATCGCTCCCTCAGCCCAGTTCCATTTTCCCAGCAGAGGGGACTCCCGCCTTCAGCTTAGGTGTCCTCACAGGGCTCAATGGGCTGGGCTTGACCCCTGGCAGCTTCCCCGACCAGTCGAGCTCACTGCTGTGGCAGCACGTATCTGTACCTGAGTTTGTGGCTCAGCTCATTGATGACCCATTCATCCAGGGTCTGCTGTCTAACACAGGCCTGGTGCGCCAGCTGGTTCTTGATAACCCCCATATGCAGCAGCTGATCCAGCACAACCCTGAAATTGGACATATTCTCAACAACCCTGAAATCATGCGGCAGACACTGGAGTTTCTACGTAATCCTGCCATGATGCAAGAGATGATGCGTAGCCAGGACCGGGCGCTCAGTAACCTGGAGAGCATCCCTGGTGGCTACAATGTGCTTCGCACCATGTACACAGATATCATGGACCCAATGCTTAATGCAGTACAGGAGCAGTTTGGTGGCAACCCCTTTGCCACTGCCACTACTCCTAATAGCACCACTGGTAGCAGCCAACCTTCAAGGACAGAGAATTGTGACCCTCTCCCCAACCCTTGGACTTCTACCTATGGAGGGTCAGATGGCAGGCAAGGAAGACGGCTTGGGGACCAGGATTCTGAAATTAGGAATAGGGTTCCAAGCTTTCTGGGTAATATGGGGCTCTATGACTACCTCCAGCAATTACATGAGACCCCCCAATCCCTGGGAACCTTTCTGCAGGGGACCACATCTACCCTTAGCCCAAGCCAGGAACCACCACCACTGAGAAACAGAGTTCCCCCAACTTCACCCTCATCTCAGGAACCTGGGTCAGGCCAGTCTCTCCCCAAGGAGTCAGTGGCAATCAAGGAAAAGGCCACCTGCCCAGGTTTTATGAGATATCCCACAGAGAACAGTACTGGACAAGGTGGAGGCCTAGATGGTGCAGGCAAAAGCTCTACGGGACACAGCACAAACTTGCCTGATCTTGTCTCGGGGCTGGGGGATTCTGCCAATAGGGTTCCATTTGTTCCTTCACCACCTTCCTTCTTGGCAGCCACTCCTGAAATCTCTGAGCCTCCCTGGCTGCCACCACCAGCTTATCCACGACCTCTAAGGCCAACTGGCGTGAATCAGGTTCCACCCTTGCAGGATGAGATGCACCGACAGCTGCCGTTGTTGATGCACCTTCAGGCAGCCATGGCAAACCCCCGTGCTATGCAAGCCCTGCTGCAGATTGAACAGGGTCTGCAGGTCCTGGCTACCGAAGCACCTCGCCTCCTACTCTGGTTCATGCCTTGCCTAGCAGGGATGGGGAATGCGGCAGGAGGTACAGAGTCTAGAGAAGGTGTCTTTACGTCTGAAGACCCACCCCCTCCCCCAGCTCGTGAGGTGTCCCCAGCACAGAACACTGCAGAGCAGGGCTTCCATTCCACTCCTCTCTTCCAGATGTTGCAAGCTTTAGCTAGTGCTAATCCCCAGCAGCTGCAGCCTGAGGCTCACTTCCGGGTGCAGCTGGAGCAGCTGCGGGCCATGGGCTTTCTGAATCGTGAAGCCAATCTTCAGGCCCTCATTGCCACGGGAGGTGATGTGGATGCTGCTGTGGAGAAGCTGAGGAAGTCATAGGAGCTCTAGTCATTCAGGCCATATGTTTTTCTCTGCCTTTACCCCATATCCTATTACCCTGGTATTCCCATTCTTGAATACAGCTGCACTATAAACCAAATTTACTATGATGCCCTTTACTGCAGAGACAATGTTGTTCTAGAGTCAATGAGGAAGACGAAGTGCCAGAAACAGGGTGGGGTTCTGTGTGTGACGAATCACCCCACCACTGGACCACTGTGGGGCCCCCGTCTGAGCTCTGCTTATGCCTGTCTTGAGATGCAATTACATCTGCTCTCCAGTGTCAGCTGTTGCCTGAGTCTGATTTTTGTGGGCTACGAGAAAGGGGGAGGATATGGGAGGAGAGGTGGTGATAAAAGTTATCTCTATATGAATAGAAGGGCTTGGAGGGGAAATGAAAAGGTTTGACATTAGAGGACTTCAGGTATGAAGAACAGAGGAGGAAATGTTGCGGCAACATTTTGAAAGTTGAGGCCGGCAACTATCTCGGTGTCCTTCCAGAGTTCCTCCAGATTGTGCAGTCTGTAGTAGCTACCACCATATACTCTGCTCTTCAAGCCTCCCTCCCATCAGCATGACAGAAGAGTGGGCTCAGTTTCTTATTTTTATTGCCCCTAAAGACTATCCCATGGGTGCTGTCACTCTTAGGATTTGATGCTAATCACTAATTAGATAGCGGCAGAGCAGCCAGGATTCAGGCTGAATTCTAATATTCCTGAATCTTACCAACTTTATAAAGTCTTTTGTAGCTAGATTCAGAGGGTTGATTTCTTGCAACTCTTATAGCTCAAAAATGGTCTATCTACCCTGTGCTCAGAATTCTGTTTGCTATTAAGAATTTAAAGTGGGTAAAAGAGTTATGACCCTTCCTTCATGAGTTTACAATCTAGAAGGAGAAACTGTTCAAACGGTGAGTATATGAAAAATATTCATTATATACAAGGGCTTTCCAGAAAGTATCTAGTCATGTAATATGAAAAATAGAGATATGCATGGGTGGATACTTTTTGGACAGCCCTCATATAGTTAGTTACAAACTATGTAAGTGCTACAGAGAAAAAGATGGGTAGCTCTGAAATAGCATGAAGAAGGGCTTAATCTAGTCTGGGGAGACAGGAAAGGTTTCTGTGAGCACTGCAAAGTAAAACCCAGAAAGTGAGGAGAATAAAATAGATAAAGCTTTGAATGGGGAGGGAAGAGTATTTCTGCAAAAGAGCCATAATATACAAAGGGATCAAGGCAGGAGGAGTGTGGCAATGGGAGGGGCCCTCAGCATCTCAGACTACATTTTTGTTGGCTTTCAGGGATGCTTTCCGTTACCCATGCAGGTCTAGGGTAAAGTATCACAATTTACAAATCTATCCAGTGAACCATGCTTTCTTCCATTTATGTGCCCATGGGATCACACTGGTGAACACACCATGGTGTAATGGACAAATAGTGCATATCCACTTACATACACCTTCACATGGGCATACCCTATGTACACATTACAAGCATATGTACAAAACAGTCTGTTAAATCAGATTTCATGACAGAATGGGAGTGTAAATATAAGAGCTATTCATGCCCTATTCCTGCCAAGGAACCAAAAAGGGTCTTCATGGAGATACCACTATGGTTAAAATGGCCGTATTTAGATGTCAGAGACTTAGTGCAGGGGGGAGGGATCAGGAAGTGTGGGGAACGGAACCTCCATTTGGGGACCAGGATACTTTGATCGGCCTGTTTGCTTTTAAGATATCAGCATGTGGCTTAAAAGAGATGAAACCAGCTTTTGGGAACAACTTTATTCCAGTGGTTTAGGTTTTGATCTCTAGGCAGAGTGCAAGGCTTCAAGGCCCCTCATATTTTTGCCCCACTTCCCATCAGTGGGGAGTTCACGTCTAGATCCAAGTATTGCTAGGGGATACAAAGAGGAAACTTTTGCATCTCTGTTTCCTGCAACTCATAAGGCGAGTGCTCTGGGGCTGTTTTTGACTGGAGACAACATACAACATAATTCCTAATTTCCAACCTTGGAAGATCGGGTAGATCTGAGAAAAAGTCTCATGGAATAAAATGTCTCTGCTTTTACCTGATTTTCACTTGGGCCAAGCCTGGAGGCTCATGTTAGTTTTTTTTTTTTTTTTTTTTTTTTGAGACGGAGCCTCAAGCTATCCCCTTGGGTAGAGTGCCATGGCATCACGCTCACAGCAACCTCCAACTCCTGGGCTCAAGCAAGTCTCCTGCCTCAGCCTCCCAAGTAGCTGGGACCACAGGCGCCCGCCACAACGCCCAGCCATTTTTTGGTTGCAGCCATCATTGTTGTTTGGCGGGCCCAGGCTGGGGATTCCAACCCACCACCTTAGGTGTATGTGGCTGGCGCCTTAGCCGCTTGAGCCACAGGCGTCAAGCCGAGGCTCATGTTAGTTAATTAAGCCCAGCTCACCAAGTCAGAATGCATGTGGGATGGGTCTAAAAGTCCCGGCATTTGGGAATGTTTATTTAGTGGATTGTTCTCTGGCTATTACCTTTCCATAGCTCTGCACAGTTGCCTGGATGCTTGAAATCCTTGCTCTAGCTTCATCAGAAATTAACCTCAGCCTTGCGCCCAGTTCCATGATGGTGAATCCAAGAGGGGGAGGTGCCTGTGGCAAGGAGGGTCACTGTATTCCACCTACCACCTATGGTAGGGCTTGGCCCAGAGGAAATTCTCCACAATTGAATGAGTGTTGTTGGAGAGTGAGTGAGTGACTAAGCGAAAAAGTGGTTTGAGAAGACTAGAAAAGCTGGGCATGTTCCAACTTTTGGGAACAACTTTATTCCAGTGATTTAGGTTTCGATTTCTAGGCAGAGTGCAAGTCTTCAAGGCTCCTCATATGTTCGCCCCACTCAGCCCCGATCTAGGACCAGTTCCTTTATTTGGGGGAATAAAGTTTGTGAAATTCCGGGGAGAGAAGGTCCCTGCATGCTGATGTTTCTGAAAGGAGAAGCCTCCTGGAACTTGCCATCTGTTTTCCTGGCTCTAACTCTCTTTCTGTCAGTTGTGGTCCAAGATCAAATATCTGAGCCAGGAAAGACAGGGCAAGGGGGTTGTGTAAGTGGAAAAGAGAAGATAGAGTCACAAAGCTTCTGATACTTGGGTCTAGTACCTGGCTCTCTCCAGAGAATTTGTACTTTTCCTCTGGACTACTTGCTAGAAAGTCAAACCAACAAATAGAGAAAAAGAAGAAACAGTGGCACAATCTGCACTGATGATTTACATCAAAAATACTTAGAGAGGTGGACAGCAATTTAAAAGAAATGTTTTATCCAAAGAATAGAAAGTGATTTATGCTTCTGTGTTATTTACTTGGGGTATTCACCTTGATACCTCCTTCATAAACATATGCTTGTATTTTTTTTAAAGATATTTTAGGGCTTTTCTATTTACATTTAATTTTAATAATTGCTAACACTTATTGAAGATTTACTATATTTTAGATCTTCTTTCAAGCTCTGTAGTCTGATTCCATACAATAGTCCTTAACCGCAGGTTGTAGTTTTTAGCTATTTCACAGATGAGGAGAGCTAAAGCTTGTAGAGAGGGAAGCATGTTGCTTAAAGTTTTAAAGCTTCTTCATATTAGGGCCAGCGTTTAAAATTAGACAGTCTAATTTCTGAGCCATACTCTTTCTTATCCAATAAATCAAGGTGATCAAATTTATGCTTTAATCCTTATCCCCCATAAAGTGGAGTTGGGTAGGATGTGTGGTATTAGAATGTTTGCACCCCTGAGTCCTGCAGATATTTACATTGTATCTAAGTATCTTCTTTATGGCATCCTACAAGCATATATGTGTGTTTCTGTTTCTTTCTTTCTTTTTCTTTTTTTAAAATTTCATTTACTGGGGCTCGGCACCTATGGCTCAACCGGCTAAGGCGCCAGCCACGTACACCTAAGGTGGCGTGTTCGAATCCCCAGCCCGGGCCCGCCAAACAACAATGACAGCTGCAACCAAAAAAGAAAAAATAAATAGCCAGGCGCTGTGGCGGGCACCTGTGGTCCCAGCTACTTGGGAGGAGGAGGCAGGAGACTCGCTAGAGCCCAGGAGTTGGAGGTTGCTGTGAGCGTGATGCCATGGCATCTACCCAGGGGGACAGCTTGAGGCTCTGTCTCGGGGGAAAAAAAAATTTCGTTTACTGGAACTGCACTTCTTCAATTATTAAAGTTTTAATGGCAAACAGTATAATGATTGGCTTGCAAAATACCATTGGTTAATTTTGTCTCTTTATTTTTCCAAATACCATTTGTGGCTGATGTCAAATTTTAGGAAAGGCCAAATGAAATTTTGATTGCTTTCCATTATATTTTTGTATTGACTGAGAATTAAGAAATTTAGAATAAACAGACTTTCCTTTAACATATAGAGTGTTTTCATTTACTCAGTGGAACATATTCTTTTTAGTTAAGCATCACAAGAATGGAGAAACAAGAATCCTATGTACTCAATTCTGATATGAGGACAATTAATGTCCTGGTACAAGGTGGGAGGTGGGGAATGGGGAGAGCTGAGAAACGGAAGGAGGGAGGGGGTTAGGGGATAAGAGGTGTGGTACACCTTTTGGGGGCAGGAGACAATTATAATAGGGTCCTTATCTAACAAAAGAGATCAATGTAACTTGGTTCTGTGTGTCCTCAATGAATCCCCAACAATAAAATAAAATAAATAAAAATTAATTTTTTAAAAAAATTAGTTTCTTTAAATAAGTCTTACACCTTTGAGTTACTTTATTTTATTTTTATTATTTGGAATTCATTGAGGGTACAAAGAATTAGATTACACTGATTTGTTAGATAAAGTCCCTCACATCTGGGTTTATTTCAACATCTGGGTTTATTACATTTTTCTTATTGTAATTTTGAGTAGAATTTTTTTAAATTATGTTTTCTGAGCGAAACACTGCTAGTATGAGACTGCTATCCCCAGTGACAGTACAAATTCTTATTTCATTTCATGTAGATTTTTTTGTTGTCATTGATTCTTATGCAATCAAGTGTATATATCTTTGGTAAATATAGTGGCAAAGTCTTCACTCTTATAATATTAATAATAATTTCTATTTATGCAAATTATACATAATGTAGATAGGTAAAATAAAAATATGAAATGATTAAAATAACTCTGATACCCAGATAGCATGATTTTGTCTTTTCACATAGTCTAATAAAATTATACTTTTATAACCTGCCTTTTTATCTTGGTACTAAATCATGCAGCTTTCCAAGTTATTAAATAGCTTTTTATAATTCATTCCTTTAATAAATATTTACTGAGCAGTTACGTCAGAACTTTTGTTTAGTGCTAAGAATACAATGGTGAACAAGATTCGATATGTTATTATCTCTTAGGAGCTTACAAGATAGTACAGATGAGAGATTTTGGAAGTAATAGTTAACTCTTACAGAGCACTCACTGAAACTAGGCACTGTTTGATAACTTTCACACATACACCTGAAATTTAAATAATTCAATTTATTTGATTCTTACAACACCTTTATAAAACAGGTACTATTATTAGTAATATCTATTTTACATTGAGTAAACTGAAGCATAGAAATGTTAAGTGCCTAGTTCCAGATTACATAGCCAGGAAATGGTGGAGTGGAGGTGGGACTGGGAGTGGGAGGGAGGAGGTTTGACAGAGGGAGGGTAAAAGGTGGGATTACACCTATGGAACATATGACAAAGGTATAAGTCGATTTGTGAAATGTAGAACATAGATGTTTTGGCACAATAATTGAGTAAATGAGATGAAAGCTATGTTGATTGGCTTAATGTAGCCACATTAGATTGTATATAAAAAAATTAGGACATTGTACCCCACATATGCATGAATGTATTCATGATCTATGTGTATTTGACTTAATAAAAAAAAAGTGAAATTTCAAAAAAAAAATAAAGCAGTCTTTCTAGAGGCTGCACTTTTAACTCCTATCCTCCATCATTATGATATACATAATTTTAAAAATACGTTTCATCCAGGAAATAAACAAGATATTTTATTAGTGCATATAGCAGGAAGAAGATTATAATTTTTAGAAGGGTTATAAAGTGCATCTTTTTGGAGGAAGTAGTCATACAGACACTTGAGGGGAAAGAGGAATCCAGCTATTCAAAGAAGTTTGTAAAGAATCTTTCATGAACAGGAGAAAGTACAAAAGAGAATACTAATTTTGGCTCCAGTTCCATACATTTGAAGAGAAATTAAAGAAGCCAGTTTGTCTAATGTACTCAGAATAAAGCAGGAGAGACAGGTAAGTGGAAATTCATGACGGCTTTGTCACTTCTGCAATAAGTCTGAGAATCATTCTCATTTTACATAGACAATAAATGAATGAGAGGGCACCAAGAGTGGAATCAGAGTCCAGGGCAGAGACCCTGGACCTCATCAAGTGAGAGAGCTTAGATTAGGATTCTTTTTTTTTTTTAGACGGAGTCTCAAGCTATCCCCCTGGGTAGTGTGCCATGGCATCACAGCTCACAGCAACCTCCAATTCCTGGGCTCAAGCGAGTCTCCTGCCTCAGCCTCCCAAGTAGCTGGGACTACAGGCACCCGCCACAATGCCCAGCCATTTTTTGGTTGCAGCCATCATTATTGTTTTGGCGGGTTGGGCTGGGGATTCGAACCCGCCACCTTAGGTGTATATGGCTGGCGCCTTAGCCCCTTGAGCCACAGGTGCGGAGTCTAGATTAGGATTCTTAACAAGAGTATGTGATGAACAGTGTACAGCTGAGAACCCGTTTTGGAGATAAAATTTACAAAGCCTTTTGATACGATTAGATGTGCAGGATTAAGGAAAGGAAGAAATTGAAAATTCATTTGTGTATTCAGTTCATATTACCTGAATATCCTCTCTTGTCCTGGATATTGAAGATATGAGATGTTCTAGATTACCAGGGCCCTCGTCTCAGAGATGAGGAAGGCAACTGAGTGGCCAAATAATATACTTCCAGACAAAAGAAAGGGCTAGGACGAAATACAGAGTAAGAACACAGAGATTGACAGGTGGACTTGTGTGTGTATGTGGTGGTAATTAGGAAGGACATCACTGCCTTGAAAAGCACTAATCAGAGATAAGATAGGGAGTTAGACGAATGAAAGTCAGGAGTAAGCATTTCCAGACAAAAGGGACATCAGTTATCAAGCAGCAAGGAGCTTGGTGAGTTCCTGGAATACAAGAAAGAAGCTGTGACTAGAGCAGGGGGCTAAGGAGATGGGGTCAGGGAAGCATTTTAGTTTAGTAAGGAATTTAGATTTAATTTGGAATAATTGGAAAACTTTTGGCAGTTTTGAGTACAGAGGAGAGATAGGTTGTTTTACATTTTAAAAATATCCCATTGGATCCTGTGTGAAATAGTGACTCTAATAGGCGGAGAGAGGAAATGAGAAAACCAGCTATTGTCAAACTGACAGTGCTGAGATGGTCAGATTCAGGAAATATCATAATACTTGCTGTCAATTTGCAATAGCTAAATTGTCAGCAAGTATTATGAAATGAATTGAAATGGCTAAAAAATAATCCTATCAGAAGAAGAGGGGGCTGGAGGGAATGGCAAATTTCAGATTCTGTTCTGGCAGAGATTGTCTTGGTTATAAAATGAGCCAAGATGGGGAAGTCTAAGGAATAGACAGTTTTGTGGACAGTCAAGAGTCTATTCACCAGTATGGGTAATTTCATTTGTCATAATGGCAAAGGATTCTAATATACTCTATTCTACATTCATCCTCTAGTTGGACAGGATGAGCAAAACATCCTGTTAGGTGAGCAAAACATTATAAATTTCCATGACAATGAACTATTATCCCTGTCTTTAATCCAATCCCCCCTTTTCCCCTCCCTCCCTTCTTTCCATCTTTCCTTTCTTCCTTCCTACAAATATTTCATTTAGTGCCGACTATATTAGGAAATAGGGTGGTAGTAGAAAGTAAGACAAGATTTCTGTTTTTATGTGGCTTATGTTGTAGTAAAGAGAGACAAAATAAAATGAATAAACAAAGAAGAAAATATTATACAATGATAGTTCTATGCATAAAATTGCAATAGACTGATAGTATGGGGAATGGTTGAGAAGGCCTTTGTAGAAAGGTGATCTGAATGATAAGCAAAGGCCATCCATGTAAAGAAGAGATGAAGGAACCGTAAAGGCTTAGGGAACAGCTAATGAAATGGCATTAAGGGTATGTTGGGCTGTTAGGAAGGCCAGCATGGCTCATCATCAGGAAATGTGGGACATTGGCAGGAGTCCAACCATGGGAGCTTTTATAGCTAGTCAAGAAATTTGAATTTTTATTCTAAGAGTGATAAGTAAGTAGCTTTGCTACTGCTTATCAGGGACTCTTACTGAGTTAATTAAATAAATTTATGAAACTATCATGAACAACACTGGGCTCAAGCTACTCAGAGGACACAGGAACTAAACATAGCCCAGGAGCAGGACAGAACTGGGCATTTCTCATTTGGTGGGAGCCTTTATAGCAGCTCAGCCATAGGCTAGGATAGCCAGCTATGAGCTATCTTTTCTCAGGTACAGTTACAGGTGTAAGGAGACAAAATCTGGCTCAGGAAAATGGAGGAGATGTTGTAGGTAAAGAGAGGACTTTCGCTCCACAGGAGCTAATGTGTGTTTATCCCCCCAAAAATATTTATATTCCAGACTTCTGTGAGAAACACACCCTGTTATAATTTCCCCACAGGGAAGTCTGAATCGTGGAATCCTCATTAACTGCTTATGATTCATGATAGTTTCTTCCAGTTCAGAGAGTTTCCAAAGAGGGGTTATTTTCATCACAAGCACTGCCATCTACTATCAACCTAAAATAATGCAAAGCCATTTGGCTTTTCAAAGGAATAAGTTTATTTGGGAACATACAAGAGATCATAACCTAAGGTACGCTTATTATGACAGATCATATGCATGTTCAGGAAGGTGAAGCAAGAGGGGCTTTTTAAAAACGTGAAAGTTCTTTAAGGTCCTTTTGAAATAAAAGTTCATTGATCATAGGGGCTTTCATATCACCCATGGTAACACATCCCAGCCATTGGTGGAGGTGGGTCTTCATAGAAATAATCTGGCTGTAAGGTTGTGGTTTAGAAAGGATTCTGGCAAAGTTATGGTTTGGACTAGCTGTTACTGGAAAGATGTCCTTATAGAAGTGGTCTTAAATTTAAAGTTGTGGTTTTAACACAGTCTCTTGTGATTATTGTTTTTACCAGGTAAATATGTGTGAGGACTCTCCCTTTAGTTTCCTCCAGACTTTATTTGGTTTTGAGATAAAAGTGACTTCTTTTTGGCACTGACAACTTTCACACTAGCAATATGATTGATATTTTACACTTACCTACTTGTCAGTGTATCAGAGACAGCATATTAACTGAAAGTCAGATTCATGTGCAACCGAAGAAAGGATTTATTACCCCTTTTACCTACGTATGTCAGATCACATAGGGCAGCATGATCTGGGCTGGATATTAGTGAACATGATGGTGTAGAAGTAGTTCAAGTAGATTTCACTTAGGTTTATGAATGGAAGAGAAAAAAGTAAGGCAAAAGATAAGTGAAATCAAAGAAATAGAAGAGTGCGTGAACACAGCTCCTCATCACCTCCGTAGTTTTCACATACGATTGGTCAGAATATTCTTTGTAAAATAAGCAGTCTGGCAGGTCCAAACAGTCTAGAGTTGTGGACTCACTGCCTCTTATATCCCTAGTCTATACAGGTATCGCATCAGCACTCAATATACTACTTACCAAAATAAGAAATATGTTTTGCACAGCAGTTTACATATCTCATGTTCTTGTTACTCATGGTCCCTTGTAGGGACCATGAGAATCCTACCCACACATGACAGACTAGTACCAGGGACTTACAGAAGTCCAGGTGACAGACTATTTAGAACTGTGTGGTAATAGCAAAGATAGAGTGATAGATTCAGGATGTATTTTTAAAGATTGGTAGACAGGATTTGTTAATGGAATTTTCTTTGGATAGGTTTTTGATGTGAGCAGCTAAAAAGGTAGTGATATTTTACCCTCTACACGTGGAACATCTCAGAGGGCTCAGGTTTGGTTCCATCCTATCTTATGGAGGCCTTGGTTGCCATGCTGAGCTTGGGTTTCTTTTGTCTTTTTATAAACCAAAGCATAATAGGCAGGTGGGAGTGGAGGGTCACAGGCTCAGTGTCTGTGAGAGAATCTATTATTCAGGACAGCACAGTAGATAGCCAATTATTTGTTGTTTAAATTTTGTATAGCACAGGTGAAGAGGGGGAACTTTTTGCATCAGAAATCCTATGGAGGCTGGGCATGATGGCTCACACCTGTAATCCTAGCACTCTGGGAGGCTGAGGCAGATGGATTGCTTAAGTTCAGGAGTTGAAAACCAGCTTGAGCAAGTTAGAGACCCCATCTCTAAAAAGTAGCCAGGCATTGTGGCAGGTGCCTGTATTCCCAGCTACATGGAAGGCTGAGGCAAGAAGATCACTTGAGCCCAAGAATTTGAGGTTGCTGTGATCTATGATGCCATGGCACTCTACCAAGGGAGACAAAGTGAGACTCTTTCACACACACACACACACAAAAAAAAAAAAAAAAAAAAAAGAAAGAAAGAAAAAAGAAGTCCTATGGAAGAATTTACAATAGTCCTTGAGGAGACATAAAAGAGGTTGCTAAAGCCTTTATAGTAAAGGAGTTTTGCTTTCTTAAGCATCAACAATGGTGCTTGTGGATTTTAATTTGTGTTATATTTGTAAATAAAATGTTACCAGTTACCTCCAGAACCCAGGAAAGATTAAAAGATATTAGACTTTTGTGCCATTAATAAGTGTGTAAAATTTCCATATCTGTGCTCTTGAAGAAGGATGGATAAAATATTAATTTTATTTTAGTAAAAATATTGTCTAAAAAGATTATATGTGGTGGCAAGGCTATTGAGATACTCCAGGGGCAGCTTGGAAAAAGTGTATTGAGTTCCTTTGGAGCAAAAAGCAAGCTATGGTTGAAGGACTGCTGAAATAGGCACACATTAGCCAAGTCTTTAAGAGTGAAATATTCACTGGTTATTGGCAGAACAGAATTGGTAATTTTAATAACATTGAGTACTGGGTATAGAAGCCTTGATGGGTGCATATGGGAACCAGACTTCTGATTAGTGTGTCTAATCAATTATAAGGCACCCACTATGGTTCTGGGAATTAAGAACAGGCAAAATTTGGCTAAATTGTGGAGGAGTGGAGATAATCACACCTTCATTAATTTAGGTTTTATATAAGTTTTAATCCTTGAAGCCGCTATTTTAGTTTACATTGGGCCATATTAATTGTTTCAAGTAAAGGTTCATAAGTTCCCATTTTATCAAACCAATTTATAAGTGCCCCAAACTTATTTTAATTAATTACTTATTATGTTAGTGCATGTGTACCCAACATGAAATATTTTGAGGAAACAGGTGTTATGACTATGAAAATTCAGGCAAAGTTACAGTTAAAGTGAGGCATACCTATTTTATCTCTATTTTATATTTAGTTACCCTCTTAGCATTATAGAGGGCATGAGATTGAATGCTGTGAAATTCTCAGGTATAACTATAATTCCAGGCTCAATATCAGCTAACTCCATGAAGTGTGTCAATTGGTACATTTTAGGAAATTTTTAAGTTAGAACCTATGTGGAGGAGGCACAAAAATCAATTGGTATCCTTTTAATAACTTTTTTTACTATAACATATAATTTAGTATATGAATTGTGAGTTTCCAATTGTATCAAATTATGAAATCTTGTTTTCATTTGGTTATACAATACCAAAGTTTGGTTATAACATAACGGAATTGTATACACAATTTATTAATTCTATAGTTGCATTGAAATATTACATATGTATTTATGGTTTATTTAACTTTTATTTTTTTGCCTCGTGTATTTAAGCATTTGTTTTCAAATCAATAGGTAATGCACGGCTATCATTAAGTTTACTAGACCTGACATTTGCTCAATATATAAGATTTTTCTTCTGGGCTTGCAGCCACCTAAAGCAGCAGTCTTCCCCTCTTCCCACATTTTTTGTTTGTTTGTTTTGTTTTGCTTTTTTCTTATTTTAGGATTTTAGCTGTTTGAAGGTGTGGTCTTTAGCTTCTGTCTCTAGCTGATAAGAGGAAAGAGAAGGACTAAGGAACGAAGTGTCTCTAGGCAGCAGCCCCACCCATAAGATATTCAATCTCTTTACCCCTCAGTTCATTTTTCATTTCTTACCCCTTAAGCTGGAGTAGTCAGAGTTCTCCACAGGGACAGAACCACTAAGAAGTTCACTAGGGAAAATTGGCTTACACCATTGCAAACGCAAAGTTCCACAATAGGGCTACAGGCCACACACATCGTGGGAGATGAGAGCCACTTGTTTTGGCTCTCAGTCTGAGTTCAAAAGCCTCAAAACCAATAAAGCTCACAGCTAAGCCCCAGTCCAGGATGTGAAGGCCCAAGGGCCCCCAGAGGCCCCTGGTACAATTCCCTGAGTCCAAAAGCCAAGAACCTCGAACCTGGTGTCCAAGGACAAGTGTCCCATTCAGAGATGGAAAGAAAGAGAAGAAACTCAGCAAGCTAATTGTTGCCCTTCAGGCATAGGCATGTTCTAGCTGTGCTGGTGGAGAATTGGATGGTGCCCACCCACAGAGAGGGTTGTTTTCCTCTTCTAGTCCATTGACTCACATGTCAGTATGTCAGTCTCCTTTGGAAACCCCCTCACAGACACACAATCACAAACGCATACGTATTAGAATGGCTTATATCCCTAGTAGCTAATTTCTGTCTTTCTCTCCCCTACCCCATCTCCTCTTGATGACATCCTCTCTAGGGTGTCCTAATCAATCTTTTAGAGGCTGGATTTTATATCCAAGAGACAGCAGTAGTCTCAACCTTGTATTTTAAATTATTTATTTTGTGACAATTTAATTTTGAGTAGATTCTTCACCTGTCAATAAGGAGCAGTGCTTAAAAGTGATCAACACACTTATCAGGAGATTTGTAGTCTCAGATGACCTAAGACACCTCTTGGAGTGTTCCAGGGGAGACAAGATTGCACTGTTCTTTCTCCTGCTTATCTAAATGTGAAAACAATCACCTTCATTTTTTCTTAGAGCCACACATTGCTATGGTTGGGATCTATGGTGTCCCAAGGGGTTGGTAAACAAATAGAAGCAGCAGCAGCAGCAGCTGCAGCAGCAAGGAATACAGCAGGGAAGGTGCCACTGGCCTTGGCAGCACTGGGCCTCATGGACTATCATGGGGAGGAGCACTACCTGATCTGAGAGAAAGTAGAGCAAGTTATCTTTTTCTCTCAAGTGTTATTCAACAACACATGGAACAATGCGGACAGAATCACCTACCTCTACTGCGGGTCACTGGCCCCCTCAACTTCCAGGTAGCACACAGAAATATGTATTTGCATGACTTTAAGATAGGGGAACTGCACTTATACAGATGGGGATGTTTCTCCATCATCACTCAAATGTGCACTGAGAAATAGCCAATTCACTCAGCCCAGTGACTCCAGATCCTAAATCTCCTCTGGCTGAGATCAAGCTGAGAAGCACTATCCTGGAGTGTGCTACTAGAATTGTAATGGGACTCATACTTTAGGATGGGGAGTCTTGGCGGTTCTCAGAAGAGGCAGTGCCATGCCATGAAAAGCAGTGCACAAGAATGCCTGCGGGGTAAAGAGGCCTCAAGTGGTGAAGCCCAATTACATAGCCAATTAGTGAGCCAGGAGAAGCCAAAGGGAATCTTTGAGGGACTTTGCACCAGAGTTCAGAATGATTCCATCCTCATTGTCAATTATTTGGTAAATGGAGTTGCAAATTCCTCTCATGGGTATTTTTAGGATCATCCCAACAAGGCATGGGAAACACACTCAGGGATGTATATGAAATAAGAATTTATTATCACAAATCCTAGAGAGGAAGGTGTGGGAATGCCATGCAGGGGACTATATGGAAGGAACTCCTAGGGAGCAGGCTCCATTTGGCAAGAAAACCAAGAAAAAATATGGACCAGGGGCAAGTGCCTCTATTGGGGGTCAGTGTGGAGATTACATAAGCAGGAGGTATAAGGGGATTTTACGAGCACATTTGAAAGTTACTAGGTCATAGTCAATGGAAGGCCAGAAGAAGAACCAGCCTTATCATACTAGTATACTTGGGCACTTAGGTGGGTTGCTCATAGCCCATTTGTTAGGATGTTGAGGAATCAAGAAAATACAAAGTCTTAAAATTGTACAATACACCATCCTGTTCTCTTTGGGTTACAATTTGGAAGGAACGACTTTTTCATCCCTTGACTTTCAGTATATGTGTGTCTTTAAAGCTAAAGTGAGTCTCTTGCAGGCAGTATATAGTTTGATCTTGTTTTATTCATGTTACTTTATGTCTTTTGATTGGAGAGCTTAATTAATTTAATTTAAAGGTATTGATAGGTAAGGACATAGAATTGTCATTTTGTTAATTGTCTTCTCACTGTGTTGTAGCTCCTCTACTCTTCCTTATTTCCCCTTCTGTTGTCTTGTTTTGTGATTTGAGGGTTCTTTCTAGTGGTATATATTGATTTAGTTCTCTTTGTCTTTTGAGTATCTTGTAGGTTTTTTCTTTGTGATCACCATGAGGCTTACTTAAAACATCTTAAATCAGTCTATTTTAGGATGTTCACTTGACTTCCAATGCTTGCAAAGCCTCTACATGTTACTTCTCCCCCCCTACACATTTGATATTATTAATGTCATAATTTGCATCTTTATATATTGTATATCCATTAACAAATTATTGTAGTTATAGATATTTTTAAAAACTTCTGTCTTTCAACTTTTATACAAAAATTAAAAATGATTTATATGCCATCATTGTAACATTAGAATATTCTGACATTGAGTATGTACTTACCTTTGCTAGTAAATTTTGTACTTACATATGTGTCCATGTTGCTAATTAGAGTCCTTTCAATTCAACTTAAAGAACTCCATTTAGCATTTTTTATAAGGCAGTTTTAGTGGTGATGAAATCCATCAGTTTTTATCTGTCTGGGAAAGTTCTTACCTCCCGTCATTTCTGAAAGACAACTTTGCCAGGTATAAAATCCCTAGTTTTGTTTCTTCTTTTAGTGCTCTGAATATATGATCTTGCTATTTTCTGGCCTGTAAGGTTTCTGCAGAGTAATCCAATAGTCTTATGCGAGTTCCCTTGTATGAGATGATAGTCTTTGTATGCGGAGCTTTTTCTTACTGCTTTCAAAATTCACTTTGTTTTTGACTTTTGATAATTTGATTATAATATATCTCAGTGAAGACTTTTATATCTTCAATATTTGTGGGGGTTTCTTTTGGAGGGTGTGGAGGCCTTTATGGATGGGGATATTCATTTTCCTCCCCAGATTTAGAAAGAGCATTTTGGGGGGAGGGAGTCATTATTTCTTTAAATAAGCTTTTATCTCTTTCTATTTTCTGCTCCTGGAACTCATAATGTGCATACTGCTTTGCTTCATGGTGTTCTATAATTACCCTAAGATTTCTTCTCTCTTTTTTATCCTTTTAAAAAACTATTGTTCCTCTGATGGATAATTTCAAATGATCTATATTTGAGTTTGCTAATTCTTTCTTCTGCTTAATGAAGCCTGTTTTTGAAGCTTTGTGATGAATTTTTAAACTCAGACTTTGTATTATTCAACTCTAGAAATTTCCTTTTTTTTCTTTCTTAGTTTTTTTCTTTGTTAAACTTTTTATTTTGTTCATATATTGTCTTTCTGATTTTGTGTATTTGTCTATTTTTATAGTCTTTTAGCTCTTTATACATAAGATGATTATTTTAAACTCTGTCAGGCAATTCATAGATCTCCATTTCTTTGGGGTCTGCCATTGGAGTTTTACTTTGTTTCTTTGGTGGTTTCATCATTTTTTGATCTTTTATGTTTCTTTAGCCTCGTGTTGCTGACTTCATATTTAAAGAAGTCATCTCCTCTAGTGTTTAGCGAATGGCTTCAGAAGACAAAAAATCTTCATTAGTGAATCTGGTTAGAGATTCTCAAGATCCCTCAGATCTTTTCCATGGTTGCGCCTACCACACTATTTTGTTTCCTCTTGGGGGAAAGTCATAGGATTATATGCCTTCTCTTGATCCTTCAAGGCCAGTCCAGGTGATAGGAGACCCCCATTTATATTCCTTAGAGTAGTGCCTTGAAGTGCTCAAGATAATGTGTCTTCTCCAGTTTGACTGCTATCTAAGTGTTGTATGTAGGGCTTCATGTACTTTATCCATGGGGCTGTAAAGGATGCTAGCCATAGGGGATGTGCAGGGTTTTGAGGGTGAATAATTGTAAGCTTGAGGGGTTTGCAGGCAATAGTCCTTTGAAGTTTGTGGGTGGGCCTCTTGGTGGAGTTCAAGACCTATGGTCAGATTTTGAGATCTGTACACCAATTGCTATGAGATCCCTGCCCCCTTGTTCCTGCTTCTAGATGTTCCCAGGCTATTGAGCTATGCCAATTCTCTCAGTGTTCTGGGTGGGAAAGACAGAAGTGGGATTACTGGCATTGTTACATGGTCAGGAGAAGCCAAGCACTTACATTTCCCTGACTTTCTTCCCTGTAGGAGAAATCATGAGCCAAGGGAATCTCTTGCAGCACCAAGCAGAGCTTCCCTGGGGAACAGATAACACAAGTAATGTGAGATTTTTCTTCTTACTTTCTTCAGTGTGTTCACTTTGGGATTTCTTTCTCCACTGGGGTGCTAGAATTTCTCATCTGGATGCCAGAGCTCCCACAAATGCATTTTTGTGCTTGGATAGTTGCCAAAATTGGTATTTCTTGGGGGGGGGGGAGGAGGGAGAGGCTGGAAACTCCTACTTCATTATCTTGTTGATACCACTCCTGACAGAAGATTTTATGGACATCATATCTCCTCCACCAATATGTCTGGAATTGTCTATATCACCTGCTATTAAATATGTCCCTGAAAACTTGGTCAATCCTGACAGATCCATTCTCTTCTCTCCTTCCCAATCCAGTTACAAACATGACCACAGGAGATACCAAAAACTAGCAATGACTTATGTATTAAAATAGTACTCAATATTTAGCAAACATCTGCTTTGTGCCAAGCAGCTTGGATTGCACTATATCTGAATATTTTCCCTTAATCTCCATCATCATTTTAGAGATGTTGGCACCCAGTCTCAAAAAGGGTAAATGATTTGTTGAAGGTTATGAAGTGGTGACAGTAGGATTTAAAGCAGAGTTATTACACTTCAGAAAGTCCAAGCTCTCTTTTTAAAATATTTAAAAGATATCAGCTTCTTCATAAAGAAAAAGAATGGTTCTATGTTGAAGCAGTTTGGGCTCCTGTTGTGAGAAAAAAGTAAGTAAATAGACTGGGAAAGACTGTCATCTGATACGGGGGAAGGAGACACTCAGGTGCTGACAATAGAGCCTATACAGGAGACAAATGGATGATTCACCTTGAAGTCCATGAGGAAAAAATTATATTTGAAACCTTGAGATATGCAAAAGTGGTTCTGAATAAATGTTGCCCAGAATGTTCTTTATTCCCTGTTACACAGAAATGTATTCACTAAGTGAAGACCAGAAACATTGATTTGAATATCTGATTGTACTGGAGCTAGCCCAACAGGATTCACAAAAGAATTAGTTTTGCTGGTAATGAATAGCTGCAAGCTAGAAATCGTGCTGAGGTCTAGATATTGTCAGGAGAGGCCCAATAGTTTGGCTGCCAGCTGGTCAGCCATGATGCTTATTCTACAAAATTCCTAGGGACTGGAAAATTCTTTGAAACTTGGAAATCACAACTTGTCAAGAATTGGCCTTTGGTCAGACACTAGAGATACTCAGTCAAACTAATTAAAGTTTAAACACTATAGAATAAACGTGAGTCCAGATGCTCATATTCCCCATGTCTAGGAAAATCTGGAGGTGGCAGTCTGGAAAGCCTAATCTGAACTGTGTAGTTCCTGGAAATTCTAGAATCAGAAAAAGGGGTCAAGTATATAATGGCAATAATAATCATATAAACTCTTATGGTTATACAGCCTGATGCCTCAACTACATGATTGTTGCAGAGATCAAACTTTACTGGAGGGACTGCTGGCCTGAAGAGGTCAAAAAAATGTCTAAGGCTGGGCACAGTGGATCATGCCTGTAATCCTAGCAGTATGGGAGGCTAAGGCCAGTGGATTGCCTGAGCTAGAATGAGACCTGGTCTCTAAAAATTGCTGGGCCGGGTGTTCTGGTGGGTGCCTGTAGACTGAGCTACTTGGGAGGCTGAGGCAAGAGGATCACTTGAGCCCAAGAGTTTGAGGTTGCTGTGAGCTATGATGCCATAGCACTCTACTGGGGGCAACAAAGTGATATTCTATATAAAAAATAACAGCAACAAAAAAAAAACATTGTCTAAAAGGCTATTTCATTCTTTTACAACTAACTATGTTCTCTCCCAAGTGACATGTTTCATTTTCAAATATGTTAATACTTTAAATATAACAGTTGTTAAGTCCTACAGACTAGAGTCAAACTGCTACTTTCTTATGATTTCACATATCTCAGCTCTGATCCTCCTAGTTGAGATCATAGTTTATTTCTCTGAGAGCAACCTTGTTTACAAGTTCATGGGGAAAATGGTAATTTTTTTTTAGAACCTTATATGTGACTTCTGAGGGCCTCAGAAGTACACTCTGCTTACAGACTATGGTGAGACTAGATGAACTTATTATAGATACCTTTATTCAGTTCACACAGAGACAGAGACTTGAGGCCTTGGCTGGGCCATGGTCACTGTACAGCAATTCAGTAGAAGATAAGTGACTAAACTAAGTACTTCTAAACTAGATGATAGTCTTTCATTCAGTTGTATTTATTTATCAGACTCAAATGGTAGCATCTCAATAGTGGAATAGTATGGAGTGAAACATATTTCTATATAGACACATTTAGTTTTGTTTCTACTTCTGTTTAATAAAATCATAAAAAGAGCTCAACCTCAGGCAGGTGGTAGAACTCCTGCCCTTCCCCCATTCAGTTCTACCTTTCAACTGTGACCTCATCACTGACATCATGCCTGGCCCAGGGGAAGAGCAGCTGCCACCCCATGGGAGCCAGGTGGCTTCAGGGCTACAGTGGGGAGGTAGCATCTATAAGAAGTGGGTGAGAAGACATCACTGGACACCTACAGGTCCCTGCACACGGGCGTGCTCAGGGCCACATCTGGGCTTCCGTACGTCTGTGCCCCACAGTGTCCTCAGGTAGCCCCGCATTCTGCTCTCAAGGAAGTATGGCACGGGCTAGAGAAGAAGCAGGGGACAGCCAGCTGGTATCTGGTCGGGAGCCATCATCACGCATCATCAGAGTCTCTGTTAAGACTCCACAGGACTGCCAGGAATTTATGTTGGCAGAAAACAGCAGCATCCACCACTTTAAGAAGAAGATCTCCACACGCCTTCAATGTAACAGTGACCAACTAGTGCTCATCTTCACTGGAAAGATGCTCCGGGACAAAGACATACTGAGCCAGTGTGGCATCCTTGATGGTAGTACAGTCCATGTGGTAGTGAAAAGAGGCCACTACACCCATCGTTCTGAACCATCAGCCTCTGAGGGTGCTGGGATGCTAACGAGGCTGGGCCAGCTTGTAAGGAGCTCACCTGATCTAGCTGACTTCTTTGGCCAGTTGACTCAGCTTCTGATGGCTGCACCAGAATCTGTGGTGCAGTTCCTGGAAGACCCTGGGATTCAAGGCCTGGCAAGTGAAAAACCAGCCAATGCTAGCCATGTTCCTGAATCCTCAAGGCCAGTACAAAAACTTGAGCCAGCTCTCAAGGCTCTGGAAACCTTACAGAACTCAATCCAGCAACAGGAGCTCTTGCAGGCAGACAAACGGAGGCTGGAGGCCTTGAAGGTAGTGCCAGGTGGTGATAATGCCATGCGTCCAGTCTGTTCTGACATACAGAAACTTATGCTCTCCACTATGGCCTTATTGGTTGCTTCCAAAGACTACATCTCAAGTTCAGAGTCTTGCAGGGGGAAAGCCAATGCACACAATAGTACTGACACCACTACCACCACCCTCACCACTCCTGTACCTGCCAAGCCATTGGTACAAGAGGTCAGTGCAGGCGTAACTGCCCAGATCAAGGGTATGGCCTCAAATCAGGCCAATGCCGGGTGTAAGACTGGTATGCCAGATTCATGCTCAGGACATCTTCCCTCCCAGGATTGCCAGCATCCCACAGAGAAGGCCACTGTAACCAGTCAGCTAAGAACTTCACCCTCTGTTTTGCGTAGAGCCTTACATTTCCTGCAGCAGAATCCAGCTCTGCTACGTCAGGTGGAAACTGGAAGCCCCCTGAGACATCACCTGCCGCTACTTCCTATCCTCACCAACCCACGAGCACTGCAGGCATTGATACAGATAGAACAAGGTCTACAGATACTGTCCAAGGAGGTGCCTGGGCTTGGACTCTTCTTATGGCACCCAGACAGACCCCGTGGAGCCAGAGGAGTTCATGAAATTAGAGGCAGCAGACAAGGTCATAGAGTGGATCGTGGACAATCCTCCTTGGCTGTTCTTCAGCTCCTCCATGCACTGGCCAACACCTGTTCTCAGACTACCCAATCCTCCCTATCTTCATCCCTCCTTGCTGAAGGTCGCTACCAGCAACAACTGGAGCAGCTGCAGGCCATGGGCTTTGCTGATCGTGATGCCAACTTGCAGGCCCTGAAGGCTACAGGTGGGGACATCCATGCCGCCATTGAGAGGCTGCTAGGAATAGAGCCTCCACAGGCCTAGATCCCTCCAGCTGATGCTCACAATCCATCATCCTATGGAGAGGGAAGAAAAGGAGGCGAGAGGGCAGGGGAAGGGAAGTAGCTTATTTTGAAAATTCCTTCTACTCAGATCATGTGCACATTTGGACAGCCCCTCTCTAACTGTCTAAGCCTGTTCTACATTAAAAGGTTGCTTGGATCTCACGTGTGATGTAAATTTGGGGATGGGAGGCAAAGGGAATGGTACTTATAGAGCAAATGATTATGTTATATGGTCTTGGGATTGGGTGTCGCTTATTCTCATGCTTCTAACCTCAGAGTCTTTTAAAATTTTAAATGTGGGGTGGGAAATTTGAGTTTGTTTGGTATCTGTACTCATGTTGAGTCAGCAAGTGAGTTTCCACCAGCATTATCAATATCATCATGGGCCACCTCTATTCTAGCTCCAGAGAGACATGCAGGAATCCTGACCATGAAGTCACAGCTTTCCTTATGGTCTCTTAAAGCTGCGTACTCTTTCACCTTCATGTTTCTCTGTCCATAGGTCCAGTCTCTTGATATTGCAGAAAAGATACCCAAGTTCCTTCTCTGTGAGGCCTTTTCTTCTGATACTAGCTTAAGCCAGGATCTTGCTCTTTGAAGTGAACCTTGACTGCTTCTGAAGCACCATCCTATTCTATTCAAGTTTCTTTTACAAAATGTTCAACTTTGCTGCCTTATCAGCTAGCAAATTTTATCCTTTTGCTTCTGAATATCTCAGAGGTGTCTCCCTTCCAGTAGTGATGTTTTATAATCCTCTGCAGCCAGGAACTTACCCCCAGTAAGGTATAGAGCTTCTCAGCTGTTTCTCATTACTTATCTTTCCACATTTTTCTAGAGAATTTGACCTCTGTTTATTGAAAATGCTTTCTTTAATATTACTAACTTAATACTACTACATTTAATATTAATACATTTTCTTGTCCCTTGTCTTATAGAGTTGTGCTTCCTAAGAGTTTATTATGCCAATTCTTTTATTATTCATTTCTCAGAGGGTTTGGCTGTTTCCACAGCTCTGGCTCTTCTACACTCATGCTTCCTAATTTCCTGAGTCTAAATGTATATTGCATAGCTTACTGGTCTTCCCTTTAGATGTCCCAGAGGAATCTCTGCCTCAGCATATCCAAATATAGTGCAGCACCCTGCCCATTCTTATTTTGAATTCTATGTTCTCTGTGTCTCAGTGAAAATTGTCAGCACTTCCCCAATCTATTTGATCACCTCTCCTGTAAACTTCTGACTTGTTAGTGATATGACTTATCGTGTAGGCAGGCAGAGCATGACCAGGAGTACCAATCGCTGAAGGCAACCATATAGCAGGACAAAAGCTGATGAAAAAGATGGTAGAGTAGGAGCACATTGGGAAAGTTTCTTAAGGAGAAACTAAACTAAAAATTCAGAGTTAGTCTTAGAGGTAAGGTAAGCCTGGGATTGAGGAACAGCTGAGTCTCCTTCCTGGGGCGTGGGGGGTGAGGGCATCTCTGAGATAGACATTGTGATTTAATTGTGTTGTGATGCTTTGTGAGCCTGGAGAGCTGGAGGATGTGGATATCAGTGATGTCCGTATTACTGGGGCTTCTCTTCCCATCAATGAGCCCAGTACATGGTTTGCTCATTTTTCTTTCTTTTTTTTTTTTTTTTTTTGAGACAGAGTCTTACTTTGTCACCCTTGGTAGCATGCTGTGGTGTCTGTCATAGCTCAAACTCTTGGGATTGAGCAAAAGTTTGAGCCTCAGCCTCCCAAGTAGCTGGGATTATTTTTTAGAGACAGGGTCTTGCTCTTGCTCAGGCTGGTCTTGAACCTGTGAGCTCAGGCAATCCACCTGCCTTGGCCTCCCAAATGCTGGGATTACAGGCTTGAGCCACCAGGCCTGGCTGTGATTTGCTCTTTGTTTTCCTGTAGTGTCAAGATGTTGATCTGTTTTTGTGAGGTCAGGGGCTCATGTTTGGTTCCAGGGAGGAGTAAGAGCCTGTGGGGCAAAGCAGTAGAATGAAAAGAGCAGTATTCTAGGACCATAGATGTGTGCTTTTCTTTCCTCCAGCACATAAGCCGCAGGGGCCAGAGTCCTGAGTTGGGTGGGAAACACGATTGTCATTATTGTTAGTCTTATTGTTCAGTCAGTAAGGGGAAATCGTGGGCAAGAAGTGTCTTGTGCTGCATCTCTAAGGCATTAGCCCAGAGTGGAGGCTACAGCTAGACCCCTTAAGATGTTAGCAAATGTGGGATCCCTTCATCCCATATTATCTGTCTAGGTAAACTGAAGGCAGGAGCTGCTTGGAAAACCTGAATCAGAAGAGGGTTGAGGATCTCTGATGAAACAATTCCTTCCTGTAATATCAATATTGGAGGTTTATCTTACAAAGGTACAAGTGAATCTTTCTAAGAGTGGAATATAAACATCTTAACATAATAACTAAGAAAATGACATGAAGGATATGTTAACCAGTTGAATGAAAATATTTCAAGTTGTATATGAAAACACCACACTGTACCCAATGATTGCATTAATGTACACAGCTATGATTTAATAAAAAAAAAAGTTTAGGAAAGGAGGAAGAATGCTGCACAGAATGGGTAAGCTGAATCCCACAATAACCTTATCTACAAGCAATAACCCTTGTTACCACATATAATAAAAAACACGTTCACTGTATGTCTCACTGAGACATACAGTAGAATTATAAAGCTCGAATAAGATTAGATAACGTGGAGGATCTCAAACTGGCCTAGTGGGAGTTATACTATAGGAAATAAACTTTGATAATCACATGCATACATTTTAATGGTCATACATGAAATTAGAGGCACAGAAATTAAATTGCCTCTACTCAGTAGCAACTATTAAATGTCTACCATGTGCTAGTTGTAGATGCACAAAACCACATAAATTTTAAATTATAAACAGAGTTGGCACACTAACATCTATTTACACATAGAAATATAAAAATAAAAGAAAATCAAAAATTATAATGATAAAATAACTTGACAGTTATTCTTATAAGAAATAAAACTAAAATACTTGACTATTTTGCTCAATATAGTATATTTAGAAAACTTAATGTCAGTAGTAGCTGTTATTGGAAATTTAAAAGATGAAAATTCAGCAAGTGACTTCTTGAAATATATTCCATGATGGGACATTTGGGGAAATACAGTAGTCCCTCTTATCAGCATGGGATATGTTCTAAGACCTCTGGTGGATCCCTGAAATTGTAGATACTCCAGAACTCTATATATACTATGGTTTCCCTGTGCATACACATCTATGATAAACTTTAATTTATAAATTATACAAAATGATTAACAAGAATAACAATAAAATAATACAGTTATACTACTAAACAAAGGTTACGTGAAAGTTTATTTTTGAAATTTTTCACTTAATATTTTCATACTGCAATTGACTGTTGGTAACTGAAACCATGGGAAGCAAAACTGTGGATGTGGGTGGGGCTACTGTACTGGACACAACCAAGCACTCCTGCCTCGGAAACTGACCTTCAGTCTGATTCACACACTATAGGACTGTAAAAAACCTTATACCTTTCCCAACTTTTGACATATAAAAGTTCCTCTCATTCAAAGCTTGAATTAAACTTCAGTTTCCATCTTTTCAGTCTCAAGAGTATCAGTTTTGGAGAAAAAAATAATGGCCTAACTTGAACTTCAGGTACTGCCTGCACTACTTGAATGACTTTTTATTCACTACTTGGCCTCCTTATTTTCATTTTCTTAGTGAATAGGCAAGGAGAATAGTACCTACTGTTTAGAATTTTTGTAAGGATTAAATAATCTATGCAAGTCTTTTAGCAGAGGATGCTTAGAACATAGTAAGGGCTAGTAAGTGTCACTAAACTGGTTTGAACTCTGAGTGTTTTCTCATGTGGAAGATAGGACTACCTAGGTCTACTGGATATTCGCACAAGTTTCTGTGAGTTAAATACACTTATATTTAACATGTAGCATATCCTTGTCATCTAGGCACTCACTAAAAACTGTCCTATCTTTACCTTACATTTGATTTGTAGTAGTAACTAATGTCTGTGCTCAATCGATGCTTTAATTTCCTAACACACATCTCAAACTTGCTCTTTAGAGTGGGACTGGATTTCACAGAGCCTGTCCAAACAAACAAATTCATTCACACTACTTCCTACTATGGGAAGGGGAGAGGAAGGTGGCTACTCATGAAAAAAAATTGAAGGTCCTCATTGTCATTGCCACCATGCTGGTGATTCCCTAGATGTTTGCCTCAGGATGGGTTATCCAGGCCTGGGTCCTATGATCATAACTTGCCTACGAGCAACAGGGTCCAGAGTCCAGTGAGGACATTTCTGGCCATAGTTTTACAGATACCTAATGTTCACAATCCATATTCATCCCCAGGAGCCTCTACTAGTGTGAGGCATCTGGACCAACATGCCTACAAGTTAGGCTAGGTACTGATCACAGGTGTACAGTGCCTGTCATCCCTTGTCACCATTAAACAAATAAATAAGACCTTCTTCATCCTTGCTTCTCTCTCTGCAGGATGTCCTATCTTTGCACATTGCAGTTTTTAAAAATGTTTCTGTTTCTGTAGATTCTCTAATTCTTCAAGGCCTATTTATTTTTCAAAGTATTGCCATCAGCTTCCTGATTTTCCCTTCTGTTCCAAGGAAACCATTCTCCCAAAGTCAGCAATGGCCTCTTAATTGCCAAAGCCAGGAATATTTATGAGCCTGCCTCTTTTTAAAAGTTTGCTTTTGTGGGATTTAACATTATCAACATGGCCAGAGAATTTTTTATTTTTGGCTTTCTCTTTTCAATATATACTACGTCCCCTGGGTGAGACAAATTATTTCTCTCCTCCACACCTTTTCTATTCTCCTGTTTATCTGAAGACTTTACTTCCCATTTTCATGAAAAAACAGAAGCATTGAGAAATATTATCCATCAATTCTCACCTCCTTATTTTCCCACTTAGTTTAATTTGTGGCAAAATGTTCTGCCTGTTCTGTTGCTGGGATGGAATTACTACAGTCTAGCTCTTCCATGAAAATACTAACTTCCTTTCTCTCTTATCTATTCAAAGACAATATTCTTCTCTTTCTAGTACCATCAACATTTCATTGTTTGGTACTTTATTCCTACTAATATATACTAGGTCATTTTCCAATCTTAAAAATAAAAAATTAAAAAAAAATCAATAGTGTTCTTTATCCTTTTATCTACATTTTATTTTTTTGCTTACCTTTGTAGCAACAGTAACTACTAAAAAGAGTTGTTTATACTCATTTACACCAATTATCTCCTCTTATTCTCATAAACCTAACATAATTAAGCTTTTACCTATATTACTTTAAAGTTTGTAATCACTCCCATCAGGATAATCAAAAATCTTTGCATTGGTGAATCCTATGGCATTTTTTCTGTCATCACACCCCCCCCCCCACCCCCCAACCCCCCCCCCACCCCCGCCTATTGGTCATAGTTAAGTGATTTCTGTGTGTGTTATAGTTGATCACCTTCTCTCCTTTGGAACACTTCCCCTCGTTCCTAGAAACCATGAATTTTAAAATTAACTTCTCTCCCAAAGACTTTTCTTTTCTCTTTCGATTTCTGATTCCTCCTCATCTCTTTGACCTCTTAACTTTGAAATTTTCATCTATGTTATCTTATTTCCTTGGTTTTCACCGATCTGCATGACTTTCAACAGCACGTGCACACTGAGAAGCTCCGGGTTCATGTTTGTGGTCTAGACTCCTCAGCCGAATCTCAGACTCCTATAGTCAAAGCCACAAAAGCTTTCCTCCAGGATACCTTAGAGATAATGAGCTCATCATCTTCTCCCACAAACATGTCACTCTGCTTTCCCAGTCTGACTGTCTTACAAATAAACAAAAGGCAAATCCACCTTCCAGTTGTTTTAACCAATAATCTTACAGGTATCCTTGACTCTCACTTTTACTAATAGTCAGTTATAAAATCAAGTTGGTACTACCTTCAAAATACACTCAGAACTGGATCCCCTTTTGTCATTTTCATTGCTACCACTCTGTCCAGGTCACTAGAATTGCAATATCATTTATTACCATCCTCATTCCCCATCTTTTTGCTCTATTCTTTTTCTTTTCTTTCCTTTTTTTTTTTTTTTTTTGCGATAGAGTCTCAACTGGGCTAGAATGCTGAGGTGTCATAGCTCACAGCAACTTTAAACTCCTAGGTTCAAGTGATCCTCTGCCTCAGCCTCCCAAATACCTGGGACTATGTATAGGTGCCTGCCACATGGCTAGTTAATTTTTCTGTTTTTTTTTTTTTTTTCTTTTTTTGAGACAGAGCCTCAAGCTGTCCCCCTGGGTAGAGTGCCATGGCATTACAGCTCACAGCAACCTCCAACTCCTGGGCTCAAGCGAGTCTCTTGCCTCCGCCTCCCAAGTAGCTGGGACCACA